>JAQFVV010006784.1:0-7500 GCA_028023455.1 Epiperipatus broadwayi
AATAATAATAATAATAATAATAATAATAATAATAATAATAATAATAATAATAATAATAATAATTTAATAAAAATAATAATAATAATAATAATAATAATAATAATAATAATAATAATAATAATAATAATAATAATAATAATAATAATAATAATAATAATAATAATAATAATAATAATAATAATAACTAGTTTTTATACTTTCATCTTTGATTAGTAAGTAATTTAGATTGTGCTTTATGCAAAAGAGTGAAGCTTGTCTCCATCTTATTAAAAGTTATATGGCTTGAGCTTTCAGAGGCCTTGTGTCTCCATAATCATAGCCTACTTTTAACTGAAGTTTTGCTGTGGTTTATGTAAAATTTATGCAAATTTAATAAGATGAGACAAGCTTCACTTTTTAGCATAAAGCACAATCTAAATTACTTACTAATCAAAGATGAAGTATAAAACTATTATTATTATTATTATTATTATTATTATTATTATTATTATTATTATTATTATTATTATTATTATTATTATTATTATTATTATTATTATTATTATTATTATTATTATTATTATTATTATTATTATTATTATTATTATTATTATTATTATTATTATTATTATTATTATTATTATTATTATTATTATTATTATTATTATTATTATTATTATGAAACACGCAATAAATGTTTAATATTGTGGGATAAATTTCAAACCAAAAAATCTTGAAAGAGGAATTTAAATATAACAACTAAAAACAGTAATAAAATATTAGTATAAATATAACTTTAAATATAAATAATCACATAGATATCACATTTGGAAAATCAACCACAGTTGTAAATAACTACAATATAACATACAATATAAACAACAAATAAAAATAATGTTTAGCATAATTTAACCAATATCATAAATGCTTTATAAAAATCAAATATCTTGAGTTCATTAAATTCACAGAACAATCTCATATAAACATATTAAATAATTTGAGACCATTATAACTAAATTGCTTCCAACTGGAAATTTTAAAAAATATATAGAAAGCCATCTGGTATTTAGTAGGTAAGCTAGTATTTACAACAGATACTATTAATGTGTTTTATTAAATCATTTATTAAGAACTAAAACATGTTCTAGTAATTTCAATTTCAATTTGATGTCAACTTTTATTAACAATACAATATATATAAAAACTCTCATTTTTGTAGCATTTAGCGAAAAGCGAAACATGTTGTCACTTGCACTATATAATGCAAATAAATAGTAAACTTTAGTATATCTGTAGCGAAAATATATAAAAAAGGATTCCTTCAAAAAATATTTTTTCATTAGTGTTAGCCTTGATGTGATTGCACAATGAGTCGTTTTTTATTCTTATATATAAAGCCATATATGTTGATTATATGTGGAAGTTAGTCCAACAATCATTAATGGGTTATACTTCCAATTTATAGAAGTCATATCTTTTAATAAACATACTTTTTTTTTTTAATATTGTTTAGAAGATAATGATTTAAAGTTAACATAATATTTTCATTTTGCGTCAGTTCTATTAAGTAAGTTTAAATTTAAGTTTGAAAAAATATCTTGCTTTAGATTGTTATGAGGAAAATAAAACCAAAATAATGGAATTATACAACATTTCATAATAACATAGTTGACATTTAAAATAGATTTTATTAAAGTGATAATTTTTAATTTAATCATTTTATAAAACTGACTTTTATTTTAATTTTAAACAATATAAATAGTATATACTTAAATTGGAAATTGTATATTATAAATCTTATTTTTTTTTCGCAAATAATAAAAGCAAATGAAAAAATATATATTTAAGCCGTAAGAGTGAAACTCAAGCATAAATTTTGTCATTAAAAGCTACATAAATAAATTATCTCATTATTATTAATTAATTGCTAACTGAATGATATAAATAATTAATACTTCAAATGATCGTTAGATAAGAAGTATTTAGAAACGAATCAAAACATATAAGAAAAAATGAAGCTATGTACCAATCGAAAAATTAGAAATTCAACAAATTAGCATAAATACAATCACCACTTTTCCTGGTAATAAAATAATCTTAAAATGGATTACAGGGATGATGTAAACCAATATAATCTTTAAACTACTGTTTTCATTCAGCATGGAAAATTATTAAGGAATTAACATAAGAAATACATAGTAATAAGTAATAAATGCGATAATATAGCAACGCCAGCAATTATTACCAAGAATAACCAAAAATCGTTTGAAAATGGATTTAAAATGATATATTATGATAGTTAGTCTATATTTTCATCTAACCATTGGCAAACCTGATATAGTGTTAAAAAAATTTAATATTTCATAAGCAGGCATATAGATATGTGTCAAATTTATATTAATAAATATTTAAACTAGTTTCCTTATTATTATATCAATTTTGAACATCATCAATATTTCCAGGTCATCAGGTACCATGAAAGTATTAGCCATTAATAAACTGGTTATTTTACTAAAGTCTGTAAAGTGGAAGTTGATAATAGAAGTTAATTTATGATCATAGAACAACCTATAATATTTATAAAGAACCATTATGATGTTCACAGACAGATATACTTTCACAAACACACATGCACACACGTACGCGCACATACAACTGCACGCACACACATATATATATATAATATCGTTAGCAGGAAATAGCTTAGTTTCACTAGTACCATAAAGACTGTGATCCTCCAACAACAAAAAAACATACGCCTATAAAAGTTTTTCATTTTAACGGTAAATAAACTGAGTAGAATAACTCAAAATAAAGATTAATATGTTTATTAATTAGAAATAATTAATAATAAGAGGTGTGTTAAATATTCGTAAATTAGTCTCTTGCCTACCATTGGAGTGGAATGGCTTAAGTAATGAGATCTACACTACCTTGTTTTTTTTTTTTTTTTTTTAATTTGACTAAAGTAATTTACCTGAGTAATTACAATTTTCTGCTATAAATATAAGAACAATTATAATAGTATTAGTAATAATAATAACTAAAAAAAAAAAAACAAAGTACATTAATAGTGCGAGAGAGTAATATTATACATATTTTTTATATATATGGACACATTTAATAAATACATATTTATTTTTATAGACTTTAAAATAGCAAGGGTAATTTACATTGGTGGCTATGTAGATGTGAGCATTTAAAATTGATCTAGCTATACATAGTGAAACTCTTTTCCTGAGAAATAAAGTGTAATAGAACAGATGGATGAATATAGGATTATTTTTGTAAAAATAACAATTCTGTTATAAAAATAGAATGCATGATATTGTACTTGTTATAAAGTCTAATTTAGGATATTTTATTAGTATAATTTCTCATAGCATCAATGAAAGTTTAATGATATAATCATTCAATTTGAAAAAAAAAAAGGACTTGCATTCCGTTTATTATTGCCTATGCTTGAACTTCTGTTTCAGATAATTTAGATAGGAAAAACTTTTATTCCTTGGTGGATTAAATTATCACTGCAAACCCTTAAAATACTGTATTTTTCTTTTTGGGTGTTTTTAGAGAAGCAATGCTATAGTTTGCATAGAATGGTCAACAATTGTTTAAATGATAGTGTTGGTGATCTCAATTCAAATGACTTGTTGTTATTGAATTAAAGCACATCATGTGTTATGTATATCAATCAATATTTACAGAAAAAAAAACCCTGTCATAAAATACATACATGCATTCACTCTCAATACAATAGTATTTTATGGGTTGTTTTATAGATAAAAAAAATATAACAGAAGTGTATAGTATTGTGAACACTTTCAAGTCCATATTTTCTGTACATAGCATAAATTAACATGTTCCAAAATTGAAATGTTAGTTTTATCAATTTAGATATTGTTCCAAATATATTTACAAAATACTTAATTTTCATTTCACAGATGAATTAGTTCTCTTCCTTTAATAAATCTAATATGTTTACTAAATGTGATGAGTATTTACAACTATTTTTATATAGATCTCCAGAATTATCACATTAGTAAAGCAATAATTTGTCTTAAAATATGTTATGGATACAAGTAAAACAATTTTGCGTTTCACTCAAAATAAGAATCATGAGTGATCTGAAAAAAAGTTATTAGGGATTTAACTCTAGACCACTATAAATTGTATTGTATACCGCTATGAAATTTTAAATGACTTAATTTCAGTTTATAATTTATTTGATACACGTGTTTTTCTTACTATACTCACAAGTATGCCTTTATTTTTAAAAAGAAAATAGTTTGAAAATAGCTTCTCTTTTAGGAATATTTAAAATCATTTATAGTTTAGATCACTGTAAATTAAAATATTTTTTGAATATAAATGCTATTTTGTTTTGACAATTGTAACAAAAATAATATGTAAATTTATTTCAGTATAATAATTGACTATATCAAAGCAATTTTCAGATTTCAATGAAACAAGTACTATATTATTAAATACCGATTGTAATTGGAGTGTAACAAAACAGAGTTGTGCAGCACCAATATGCTAATAAAAAAGGAAGTCATTTTCTTCTTGACAGAATAAAAGATTAAAGGTATATACTTCATGCTAAATATAAATATTTTTAGTCAGAACTTCAATGGTTACCAAAATGGCTTATATATGTTTAATAGCTAAAAACTATTAAGAACAATATAGATTAATGTTGGATGTATTGTGTAATAAACATATGAGTGAAATACACTATCAAAATTTTATAAATGACATTTTCTGGATGATAAAAATAATAACAAAATAAATTGAAAGGGGGTTTGGAACATCTTCATAATAATGACTCAATTATTGATGGGATGATTATTCATGATATACCCAATGTATCTATTCATTTATATTTATACAAAGATACCGAGCTTAATAGAGTGAAGAAAAGATTTCCTAACCTTAAAATGAGGTGGTTGTAGACCTTGATGCCATATGGTAAAAAAAAAAAAAAAACTTAATGATGTCTTGTTTACATAATGATAAGAAGTAAGATTTAAAATTATATTTTTTATGAATATTTGATTTCATATAGTTGTGCAAAGCAATCTGAAGAATGTTTTCCACCTTTAAATAAAGAAAAAGGTAAGTTTGAAGTAATTAATAATATGAACTATCATTATTATTCACTACTTTAAATATACTCACAAAACATTGATAGATTGATTCTGTTTTAGAAAAATGAAAACCAGTTACTTAAAGTTGGCTTTGAAAAACAAGAAACACTGAAAATAATGTGTCAAAAAATGCAAGAAAAGTGTTGGTAACATAAGAATAATTCATAAATGAATTTGACTCATTTATTTAAATTCATTGATATGTTTATAGGTATATAATTGAATTCAGTGGTTAAAGTGGAACACATAGTACAACAAGATTATGCTGATTTTTACACATTTAAATGTATATTATTATATTTTTATTTTACTTTAAAGTGCCATAGCATCGCCCGGGACCCGAACCCACAACCCAGGCAACTACCTGCAAGTGCAAGTCAGTTGTGCTGATCTCTTGACCACCAATGCAAGACAGGTATATTATTTTGTCCAAGAAAATAATCAAAGTAACTAAGTTAGTTGTTTGTAAAATTATTTTTTCATATTGTACTGGAATTTGTACATTTATCAATGCCTTAAAATCTTATTTAAAATGTGTTCATTTTGGAATGATTCGTGAACTTTTAAAGTATTTTGGCAATATCATAAAATTTATAAATATTTTTTTCAGCTTTAGTGAATGGATGATGTCAATTCCACTATTGTAACAACACACATCATTGATTTGCACATGAAATCCTAATAAACATTGATACATATATATATATATATATATATATATATATATATATATATATATATATATATATATATATATATATATATATATATATATATATATATATATATATATTTATATTTACAATGAAACAAAACATATGATAGACAATTAATTTGTACTTTAATATTACAGTACTTTTATGACAATCCATTTTTCAAAAGATGTTAAATTTATCAACTTGCTTTAAAAGAATGACTTCAATGAATATACGGAATTGGTAACAGCGAAAATGAAACAAAAAGTGAGATAAAACATGTACAAAAGTAGTAACAGAATTACGTTGTATTTTTTAAACTTAATTTACTATTTTAGAACATATTTTAACTTTTAACTTTGTTCATAAAAAAAAAAAAAGAGAAAAAACGTGCAACACTTATGATATAGAATATGAACTTTTTTCAATTTCCACAAATCTTTCATTATTAATAAATGTATCTGAGATACTTTCAAAAATTATTTTATTATTGATCAAATTAAAAAAGAAACAAACGTTATTATTAGTGGATTAACAAATATTTGTTGGCAAGTTTTATATTGAATGTTATATATTTTATTGAAACAAACAAACAAACAAAAAAAAAAACCATCGGTTAAAATATTATTTCTGCCATAAACAATTTACTTATTTTGTTTAAAAATCTTTAAAATATAGATATGTTAACATGACATGATACTAGCGTTTTCCTTATTCCTGAAAAAATAATAATTCGTTGAAATTTATTTTGTAAACTTTAAATAAAAACACACGTTTTCCATGGCTTAGTACAATGGTAGACCAAAGAATTCTAAAATTCAAATTGGATGGAATATATTCAGCCTAATAATTGCAATTCTAAAATTTTATAAATTTATAAGCAATAACACATTCGATGAAGTACACTATAATAAGTCAATAATTGATTGAAGGTGTAATTTTAAAGTATTCTTCAAGCAATTGGAATATGACAAGCGTTTATTATTATTATTATTATTATTATTATTATTATTATTATTATTATTATTATTATTATTATTATTATTATTATTATTATTATTATTATTATTATTATTATTATTATTATTATTATTATTATTATTATTATTATTATTATTATTATTATTATTGCGTAATCTGTCATTTGCCATTTTATTAAAGAGACATAGAGAATTGTACCTTCAACATCAATTTTATAGTTGTCATATTAAATTTATTGAAGAAAACATGTGAATTTTCTGGAAATGAAATACACCCATTGAAGTCACAAATTATCCGAATGTAAAAACTAATTGTATAATATTAAGAATAAATATTTAATAACAATATTTTTTGCATCACCCTTTTTATACCAAACTAAGAGGTTACATTTTGAATGTATGATATCAAATTTTTTACCTGCTTCTTCTTTTAATATATATATATATATATATATATATATATATATATATATATATATATATATATATATATATATATATATATATATATATATATATATATATATATATATATATAGCTTCCTAATGTACTATTGATTATTTAATTAATGATTCTGTTAAAAGAAAAATAAATAAGTTAGGCCAGAATATAATAAATATGATTGGAAATATATAAATAAATATAGAGAAATATTATTTTAATAAGGTAAATGTCATTAGAAGAAAAATATTTTA
>JAQFVV010006784.1:12500-112500 GCA_028023455.1 Epiperipatus broadwayi
TGGGTGATAGTCATTAGTGATCAAAATTTATCATCCTTAGTTATCAAAGTATTAAATAATAGTATGATCTTAATATTGGGTTAAACATTGTGAAGATTTAATTTATTATTATCTTTTTAAGGTATGTTAGAGATTATTATATTTTTAGTTTATGAATGTTGTATTTAAATTATAACTTTTTAATATATTGGACGTATATATTAAAACGCTGTAATATAAATACAGTGTTTTCTACTCATCATAAGATCAGCAATATAATAACCAAACCTATGGATTCATTCTCTCTTGAATCTCATGTTGTTCATCAAATCTCATGTGAAAATTGTAAAGCTTCTTTTATAGGTATGAGCAACCGTTGCATCAGTGTTAGCAGAGTAGAGAAAGCTAATGTAGTTAAACAACACTCATCATCATCAGCACTCTCACAACATACTATAGATTCAGGGCATAAAATTGATGTTTCTAGTACCAGGATCATATCCAGATGTGATAATGTCTACCAGTGCAAAATTAGAGAAGCCATTGAGAAACTTAAAAGGCCAGATTGTATCAATAAGTGAGATGATACATGCAGACTTCCTCCTATTTGGAAATATTTTTTTTAAAAAAATATTCTTAATTTAATATTTTTGCTATTGATGGAACTTTAATGGGTTTTTTTAATCAGTGATTTTAGCGCCTCTACAACCTTCTTTCTATCTCCTATCCCTGAGTAGATGACTTGTGTGATCAAGTCAAAACATTGGCATATGAATATTTAAAATTTTTTAACATGGATGAAGCCACAAAATATGTCTTTTATATATGCAACCCATGAAAATCTTCATATATATATATATATATATATATATATATATATATATATATATATATATATATATATATATATATATATATATATATATATATATATATATATATATATATATATATATATATATATATATATATATATAAAAAAAAAAAAAAAAAAAAAAAAAAACCTGGGACTTGTTTTATGTGGTAGATAAGTACCTCAAACAATGTACACAAAAGAATTTATAAAAAAATAGACTTGACTTACCTTGAAAAATGGGGAATACATACTGTAATTTTAAAAAATTACATATAAGCAAAGCAACAATGTAAAATTACTTTAAAATTTGTATAATAAAAAATAAGGAAATGAAATATCACTATTAAAAATTTTCAAAATTGAAAATAATTGATATAAGGCAAACTTTTTTTTTTACTTTTTTTATTTATTACAGTATTTTTTTTTAAAACAGTATATTTTTATGCATAATTTACAGCATTTTAAGCATTATCGCTATTTGATGATATGCAAGTATGTTTGTGAACTGGTAAGACATCAGATTCATCACAAGAGGAAGTACAACTAGCACCAACTTCATCTTTTAAATTTGCTATTATAGTGGACTCATCTAAAGTTAAATGTTTTCCAATCACTGTTGATCTGTCACGTTTTGGTAAGCAATCTAAAATTGAAATTTTTGTTTCCAAAAAAATTCATTTTTTGGGTTTTTTTTTCTCTCCATTAGGGTAAACTAAAAGTTTAAAATAAAAATAAGAACTTGAACTTGTGATAATAAAAACACACCCACTCACCATTGTTTGAGCAAACTTTAATTAAAACTAACAATAAAAAATTAAATTCTATTTTGTCTTTAAATTCTTTATTTTCAATTGTGTTTAAAAATGAATTTTTTTGTTTTACATCACATTAATTTCAGATCACATTATGTAAGTTTTACACTGAAAATTACAATTAAAAATCAGATTTTAATTTTTAATTGTCAAATTTAATTGTGCCCCCTGCTGTTAATCACTTTTTAAAATTAAACTTGCATACACTAAATTATTAATTGATTACATATTCTTTTTTTTAAAAAGCTAAAATATAATGAGATTTAAAATTAAAAAACAACAACATGCAAAGTAAAGTCATCTATAACCTTTGAACATATTCATATTGTAACTTGTAATATTTAAAGGATGTAAATAAAATGGAAAGATCCTGATTTTAAGTAAATTATGAACTTCTTTATTGCATAAAATCTATTGCAGTATTATTATAAAGCAATGAAAATATTGAAATTATTAGATGAAATTCGAACTTTGATAATGCACTATTACATTAAATATGACACGTGAGTAGGCAAAATTTTAATATTTAAAGTAATAGTGAATTATCAAAGTTTGATTTCTGATCTGATAATTTTTATTCTATAAAAGAAAATCACATAAAAAAATATTAAAAAAAAAAAAAACATGAATCACATAACTTCAAAATCACATTTATAAAATACACATAAAATGAGACCTAAGTCTGTGTGTGTATAATCAATTGTCAGTTTGTATTGAGATAAAAAATGGCCAACTTTAATGATTCATGTCTCTACAGTTTGAAGATTCAGTATATTAATATAAACTGAACATTGATTATATATATATATATATATATATATATATATATATATATATATATATATATATATATATATATATATATATATATATATATATATATATATATATATATATATATATATATATTGTGCATTTTTCTATAGGTCAGTAATAGTTCATAACAGTCAATTACTAAAAATTTTAAATTTAGAATATGTTCTTTTAATATGGTAATTGTATTAAGTCAATTATATCTTTAAAGTACAATTTGAAGTTCAAGAGAATACGTAGTATATAAAATCTTTAAAAAATAGTTATGTAAAGCTTTAAATATTGTTTCATATGGTTGTAAAAGCTGGCCACATCAAATAACACAGCTATAAATAATTAAAAGTATATTTAATAAGCTCAATTTTAATAGTCTTAAACGTATAGGTAAATAAATGTTATACATTATTTAAATTCATAAACTATGGTTAATAATTAAAATTAATATAATATATTTTAAAAATAAACTTTATGATGATGAAAATTATATCTAGTTCTATATTTTTAAAATTATTCTTCCAAATTTTATAATTATATTATTAAATATAATAAGTATAACAATTTTATTTTATTCTAGGCAGAGAAATAGATTAAAAATCATCTGTCAAAGTTATTAATCATGTGACTTGTATACTATATACTTTCACACACACGCTTATTTGAATTAATAATAAAGTTTAAAATATTTTAAAAGTTATATTATAGAATTGGATGGAATTATTGCCTATCATAAAAGCAAATAATAGTAAATATTAAGTTAACTATCGTATGTAATGTTTTAAGTAATATAATAAAGACAAATACATATATAATAAAAATTAAATATTTTGTTTAAATAAAAATAGATAAATGGAATAGGTTATTAAAGTTATTTTAAATTTTTAAATAGTTTTAATAAAATAATAATTTATTTAAAAGTAATATTTTAAATAATGTTTTAGGTTCATTACTTCATAGTTTTTATTTTTTTTTTATTTTTTCAAATATAATTCTGCTATA
Source organism: Epiperipatus broadwayi (assembly GCA_028023455.1). Lineage (NCBI taxonomy): Eukaryota > Metazoa > Onychophora > Udeonychophora > Euonychophora > Peripatidae > Epiperipatus > Epiperipatus broadwayi. The sequence goes on from JAQFVV010006784.1 coordinate 15,957, forward strand.
AACTGAAAATATGTAAATTTGTTCTCAAGTTAAAGTAACAATTAACAAATAGGAATAGGTATTCTTACAGACTATAAATATCATCGTAAGTAATTTATCGGGGGAGATTAATTATGTATTGAAACTAGAGAAAGGTAAATTATAACTATCAAAAAGATAGTATTTTTAAAATCTTTTATTTTAGTCAATTTTTTTAGTACTTTTTTATCGTTTTATTTGCAAAAAAACTAATTGATAATTTTTAAAAGTATTTTTTGCAAAAGTGAGTTTTAAAAATATAATAATTTAGAAACTTCATGGAAATGATTTTCTAATTTTTAAAGTACTTACCAGTCGTATTTTATCTAAAAATTTAACCTAAACTTCACAATAAAAATGGATATACTTTGGAATAAAATGGATATAAATTGTAATACTGTAAAAATGTTTGGAATATTCATTGATACAGCTTTATTAATACTTCACTGAAGAACTGTTTTGGTACATAAAAAAATGACAGCTCGGACATTATACAGAGTCTAGAAAATGTATTGAAACATATTATTTATAAGTTTATCCAAGATTTATTTTTAAATAGTAATAAGACAATTATATCTCATGAATCATTTTATAGAATATTATATTCAAAGGAGTAAAATGTTATATACTTTCTGAAGGTAACATTTTAAAAAAAAAATATTTTCAAGAATTAAAGAAAGAACCCAGGAGAATATGTTACAGAAGTTTTTTTGATATAAAAATATCCGGTCTTGGAATTATTTAAAATGTGTTTAGAAAAGATTTGCTTAAAAGTACTTGAATTTTTTTTTTATTTTAAAAGAGATTTATAAAAAAATACCAAATGAAAGTTTAAATGTATCAAGAAGGAAACATATATAAAAAAAGTGAACATGTAGTTGAATAAAAGATGGATCCATGGAAATACAAATAGTACTTAAAAATTTATTGGATAATTTTTCAAAGTTAAATTAGATGGATTGATGCATCAGATATGCAGAGAGTATTGGTGGAGAAGATTAAGAAGCTTCATGGGATTAATTAATATTATGATTTAATAATTATCATCCTAAATAGTAAAACCAAGGATTATTTTCTATAAATATTATTAAATGGATTAATAATTATTTTTATTTTTAACTTTAATGCACTTGGAGGAGAACATTTTTAAAAACTCTAGAGAAAATAATAAGCATTTTGGACTTATCAGGAACTATCGTCAAGAAAATATGTAATTATAGTTTTGATTCCTTTTATTTTGTTAACTTAGTTTAAATCTAAATTTTTATATAAGATTATGAAAAACATAAAAACATTAATTTATTATAATTATCATTTTATAATATAACAATCTAATAATTTAGCTAAAATATTTTAATATAAAGTGTATGGGTGTGATTTTTTTTTTATATCTGCAATGCTCAAGTGGATAAAGGAAGCCTACTGAACATGATGACTAGATAAAGGTTATTGGTAATAATAATAACTATTGATAATTTATAATGTATGTTTTTTTTTTGTTTTCTTTAGATCCTTCATAAATTGGAAGAATGAAGTGTAAAAGTTTTTTACTTATATGTACCACATTTCATACAATATTAAAAAAAAAAAAAACATTATGAGATAGGATTGATTTGAAAATATGCATACGACAATTTTTTTTTATTAGTGATATAATCCAACAGAACAAATAATTATGTGATTCTTTTAAAAATTTCATGTTATTGCATATTCAAATATTGTCTAAGTAGATTGTATATAATTAGACATATAGAATAATGAAGTAAGCAGACTTTTCTTGTGGAACAGCTAGATTGTTTAACTATTAATGAATTTTATTTATTGTTTTGTAAATGCAGATAGTTATTTATCGATGTAAGATGTGGAAAATCTTAAGAAATAATGTTGAGATAGAGGCTTGGAAGAACTTAGTGAACAGGAAAACAAGATGATGTTTTAAGAAATAGGATGTTATAAGCAATGGAAATAATATTTAGTCTTTATGCGAATATCAGCATAGTTAACAAAGCCCTATGACTGATACACATTTTATTTGGACAGTGTTTATATTTCTTTAAATATTTGATGCTCTAATAAAGCTGAAAAAATAGCTTTAACATCGTCCCTGTACTAGAGGATATTAGGCAGGTAAATGTCATACCTCTTCGCACTGAGCCATGATTTTTTGAGATATATTAAGAGTAATACTCTAGCTTTCTTCCTTAATCCTATGCATCTGTTTTCGCTATCTTTATTTCATGTAACTGCATCATTTAGTAAGATATGTTTAAGAGAAATGATAAATAATTTAGAACTTATGTTATGCTATCGTTTTGTATAAGATTGGTTTATTTGCTTAGAAGGAATATGATGTTATAACTTAAAATTGAAGATCCAAACTATCCTAAGGAAAGAAAAGAATCATAGAATATATTTTGAATTTTATTTCGGAAATGAAATATAAACTTTTTAAAAATAAGGTATTTAAACAAAGATATTTTCTTTAAAGTGATAATAATTTTAAATGCTTTAGTATTATTTTTTTAAGAGAAAAATAAGTATTGCATATTTTAAATTACAATAGTACAAAGTAAATTATGTAAACAATATGCATAGTATATTTTTTTGTTTATTGATTAACAGACATATAAAGTAAGGCTTAAAGAAGAATATATTATGATTAGTAAACATTGTGTGATAAATAGTAAAATCTAGTACTGAATTTTTGGATAATATTTTGTGTAACATCTTTGACTTTGCAAGATGAATTTTTTTTTAAATATTTTGAGAAGTCCATACTCATTATAAAATTTTGTTTTCTATAGAATGTTTTCTAGGTATGAAATTTTTTAAATAAGATAGTTTAATAATATTAAGGATAAAATGCTGTTGCTAATAAAGTAGATAAATATATTTGTAATAAGTTAACCATAATGAGAAACCAAATAGTAACATTTTTTTTTTTAAATTTTGTCCTAAATCTAAATAAAGATATAATTGAAATATAAAATATTTTTTTTATAATCCGGTAGATCAAACTATAAAGTAAAAAAAAGATAAAAATATACACTGTAAATAGTGTAAATAAATTGTTTATTTATTTGTTGTTAGTAATAAACTTTGTTAAATTTTGTTATTTCAAAAATTTTGTGTCTGAGTTATTTATTTTTTCACATCACTGCATGAAATCACGATATATGCATAATAATTGAAACAAATATATAATTTTGCACAAAAGATAAATAGAAAATTATTTTAAGAATTTTAAATATTTTATTGGTACTCATAATTAAATAATCATAATTTTACATTATTTTACTGGTCATAAATCAGTTATCACAATATTATATTAAATTATATGCTACCAGTTGCCACACATCCTTTGTTTATCAGATTATCATATGCGACCACATATTTATTATATCATTACATGAAGATATGAGATCATATTATATTATTTCATTATTTTATTATGGTAATAAAATTATAGTAAAAAGGAAAGATATACAGAATTAGTTAAACAATGAAGAATATTATTACTGTTATTTATTATTATTAGTTTCAGTGTAGTATATTAGACATAAAATCCCTTCTCATATTTTACTACCATATTTTTATTAACTTAGAATAAACTTTATGAACCTGAGATTATTTTATTGAGCTAGATTATTAAATAGAAGATTAAGATATAATTATTAGTTTAGTCTTAGTGAGTAGAAGTTATTAAAGTTGTAAGAATACTATCAGTTTGTTATTTGAAATAGTAATAAGGGCGGATAGTGTTATTATGCCATTGAGGTAGTATCCTGTCGGATATTGACTCAACGTAATCTATCTTGTCACCTGTATTTTCACTTTAAGTCTCATGAAAATATTAAATATTTATTTAATTTATTTTTATAAACTGAACCTTATTCGTATTTTAAACTTGAGCTAGTGAAATATTTTAATTTTAATGCTGAATATTTTAGTTATTAATTATTAATTGAGCTAGAACCCATTTTTTTTATTTCATACCATATACTATTCTGAAGTGAAGATGCATGAGATTACAGGTTAGAATATATATATATATATATATATATATATATATATATATATATATATATATATATATATATATATATATATATATATATATATATATATATATATATATGCAAAACCATAAAACAATACAATACTAGATTAAATTTTAAAAAATTACCAAAATCCTTACACAACCATGGTTTCATCTACTACAAATAGACCTTCTCAAGTGAAAATCAATCTAAAGTAAAACATATATATATATATATATATATATATATATATATATATATATATATATATATATATATATATATATATATATATATATATATATATATATATATATATATATATATATAATATAAATATAAAAACCTTCCCATAATTCACTACAAATTCCACCTTCCCTTAATAGCAAAAGAAGTCTTCATAAGATTGATATGCTCAGAATCAAGGAGTTTTATCATCAAAGTCTCATTTATTCTTCTTTTTAACTCATTCTTTTCATAAAAAATAACCGAAGCATTGTTAAACAATATTCTATGACCTGTATTCAATTCATGAATATATAAAGCTGAGTTAAGATACCTATGTTTAACCCTACTTATATGAACCTTAACCCTTTCATTAAGGCTAAATTTACTCTGACCTACATAAAATTTACCACAACTACATGGAATTTTATAAACAATACCAGGAATAAACCTACTATCAATAGACTGCTTTGAACCATTAAGTAATGAATTCAAATCTGAACCTTTCCTCCATGCAACCTTCATTCCACTTAACAAATGACTATTCCTATAAACCAAATTATAAATTGATGCTTTAAATGGTAAAGACATATAATCATCATCCTTACCAACAAAATTCTTATCATCCAAATCATGACTATAAACATTATTAATAAATATCACTTTTTTAATATTTAATATTTATAATGTTTATAGCCATAATTTGGATGATAAGAATTTTGTTGGTAAGGATGATGATTATATGTCTTTACCATTTAAAGCATCAATTTATAATTTGGTTTATAGGAATAGTCATTTGTTAGGTGGAATGAAGATTGCATGGAGGAAAAGTTCTGATTTGAATTCATTACTTAATGGTTCAAAGCAGTCTATTAATAGTAGGTCTATTCCTGGTATTGTTTATAAAATGCCATGTAGTTGTGGTAAATTTTATGTAGGTCAGAGTAAATTTAGCCTTAATGAAAGGGTTAAGGTTCATATAAGTAAGGTTAAACATAGGTATCTTAACTCAGCTTTATATATTCATGAATTGAATAAAGGTCATAGAATATTGTTTAACAATGTTTCGGTTATTTTTTATGAGAAGAATGAGTTAAAAAAAAGAATAAAGGAGATTTTGATGATAAACCTCCTTGATTCTGAGACTATCAATTTTATGAATACTTTTTTTGATATTAAGGGAAGGTGGAATTTGTAGTGAATTATGGGAAGGTTTGTTTGTATATATATATATATATATATATATATATATGGTTGCAGAAAGGAGTTTGCTATTAACTGAAAGGAGACCCTTTGATTCCTCTTGGAGGCCTTAAAGGAACCGAGCAGGGCAAATTCCTAATGTCCACTCCATACGTTCTTGTCATTGCAGCTGTTATTACTATATGTTTATTCATATAGTATATGAACATGGATGGGCTGCTCACCAACACGCATTAGCCAGTGTGGTGAGTTTATTGGCTTTTTACCTCTGAGTTTAAGATCAAGAAACACCATGGTCTTTCTTCTCAGTGCCTGATAAGGCAGAATGAATGTTTGTGTAAATGATAAAGATTTTTCCCAATTATACAATTATGACAGACAAAAATAAAGCATGGCCCTTAATCCCAGGAGGCTGTAAAGTCACCAACCAAGGCAGCGGTTGGTGGCCAAAGGCGGAGGGTGCTAAGAATATCCTGGAGGTGGACCCAGGCTGCCATTTGATGATGACTTTTTATTTAGGTACTTACAACTGCAGATCACTTTCAAGTGAAGGAAGATTGCAAGAATTAGAAGAAGAACTCTCTTATATTAAATGGGATATTATTGGACTTTGTGAAGTTAGAAGAAAAGGTGAAGAGACAATTGATTTAAAAAGTGGACATATGCTCTATTATAAAGGCACAAATATTGGAAATACAAGTGGAGTAGGATTCATTATAAATAAAAAGTGGAAGAACAATATTGTGGAGATTGATGGTGTATCAGACAGAGTGGCAAGATTAGTTATACAACTTAATAGCAGATATCAAATGCAGATAATTCAGGTTTATGCCCCAACAAGTTCTCACAGTGATGAAGTAGTAGAAGATTTTTATATGGATGTACAAAAGGCTTTTGATCAGAGTAAACAACATTTTAAAATTGTTATGGGAGATTTTAATGCTAGAATTGGTAAACAAATGAAAGATGAAAGTGTTGTAGGTAATTTTGGTTATGGTAATAGAAATGAGAGAGGACATAGACTTGCGAAGTTTGCAGAGAAGGAAAAACTTTATATTATGAATTCTTTTTTTGAGAAAAATGTTAGAAGGAAATGGACATGGAAGCATCCAAATGAAGGTACAACAGAATTGGATTATATTTTGACTAACAGGAAATACATATTTCAAGATTGTAATGTTCTTAATAAATTTAACACATGAAGTGATCATCGATTAGTAAGGGGTAAGATACATGTTAATGTAAAACTAGAGAGACAAAAATTATTAAGAAAAACTATATTTACAGTTGATATTCCTAATCTTCAGAAACATTCTAATGAATTTAAATTAGAACTTACAAATCGGTTTCAAGTATTAGTAGATTTTGAACATGATTCAGATTTGAATGAAATTAATATGAAAATAACTGATACACTTTTAAAAACTGCAACAAAGATAGCTGGTAGAAAAAAGCAGCAATTGACTAATAAAATTTCTACTGAGACTAGAGAACTTATGAAGAAAAGAAGGAATATGAAGATATACAAGAATGATGCATTAAAAAGAATTGAATATCTCGAATTTTGTAAAATGGTGCGGAAAAGAGTTGAAAATGATATAAGAAAGTATAACTGTGAACTAGCAAGAAAAGCTGTAGAAGAAAATAAAAGTCTTAAGAATGTAAAACAACATTTTGGTATTGGTAGGAAATTTATATCTGCAATAAGGAAAAAAGATGGAATTATTACTAAAAAGAGGGATGACATTATGAAATTGGTAGAAGATTTTTATCAAGAATTATATAGTAATAAAGAACAAGTACCTCCTATATCTATTACATCTTCCGAATTGCCCAGAATTTTAAATGAAGAAGTGAGAAATGCAATTAAATGTATGAAAAAAGGAAAGGCTCCAGGTAATGATGGAATTATAATTGATATATTAAAAGAAGCAGGTGAAGAAACAGAAAAAATATTAGCAAAGTTATATACCAAATGTCTAAATGATAAAGATGTACCGGATGATTGGAAGAATGCAGTAATAATATTAATATTTAAAAAAGGTGATAAAGAAGATATTAGAAATTACAGACCTATCAGCCTTTTATCAGTTTTATATAAAATTTTTACCAAGATAATTACAACTCGTCTACAGAGAACCTTGGATTTTCACCAACCAAGAGAACAAGCTGGATTTAAAAGTGGTTTTAGTACAGTAGATCATATCCAGGTATTGAGAGAAGTTATAGAAAGGACAAATGAATATGAGTTGTCATTATGTTTTGGATTTGTAGATTATGAAAAGGCATTTGATTCTATAAACATTTCTTCAGTGATTAAAGCATTGGATCATCAAGGTATAGATCCAGGATATTGTCATATTTTAAAGAATATTTATAAAAATGCAACAGCAACAATTAGATTACATAATGATACTGGGAAAGTCAACATTGAGAAAGGTGTAAGACAAGGTGACTCCATATCTCCAAAACTTTTTACAGCAGTGCTGCAAGAAGTATTTTGTGGATTAAAATGGGAAACTAAAGGAGTGAAAGTAAATGGAGATTATTTAAGTCATTTAGATTTCACAGATGATGTAGTTGTTTTTGCAAATAATGCTTCGGAGCTGCAGGAAATGTTGCAGGAGTTATCAGATGAAAGTAGGAAAGTAGGACTAAAGATAAATGTTAAAAAGACTAAAGTAATGTTTAATTGATTTGCTCAAAATATGAAAATAAAGATTGATTATGATGAATTAGAAGAAGTTAAGAGTTACAAATACCTTCGTCAGATTATTAATACAGATGGAAACATAATGGAGGAAATTAATCATAGAATTAAACTTGGTTGGAGTGCTTTTGGTAGAAATAACTTGATATTAAAAGGAAATATGCCTATGTGTTTGAAAAGAAAGGTTTTTAACAAATGTGTTTTACCAGTTCTTACTTATGGATCTGAGACTTGGACACTTAATAGAAGATCAATACAGAGACTTCAGACCACTCAAAGAAGTATGGAGAGATGTATGTTGGGAGTAACAAGAAGAGATCGAAAACGCAATGTATGGGTAAGAGAACAAACAGGTGTTACTGACCTCATTGAAAAAAATTAAAAGATTGAAGTGGAGTTGGGCTGGACATATTGCTAGAAGAGATGATAATAGATGGACAATTGAAATTTTAAACTGGATTCCAAGAGATTGTAAAAGACCCAGAAGGAGACCACATGTAAGATGGATGGATGAAATAAGAAAATGTGTAGGGGTGATGTGGAGAAGAGAAGCTAAAGATCGGAGAAGATGGATTAAACTTGGAGAGACCTTCATCCTGCAGTGGATTGATAATGGTTGATAATGATATATATATATATATATATATATATATATATATATATATATATATATATATATATATATATATATATATATATATATATATATATATATATATATATATATATATATATATATATATATATATATATAAACATTAAACATAAACTAAACTAGTCAATATAAAATCAAAACTACCCAAATCTAAAATTAAACCAGACCAGAATAAAAATAATATTAAAACACAACCTAAGTTCACTGCTACAACAACTTCCAAGTGTAAAGAAATAATAAAAAACATAACTTATATATACTATTAAAAACTCCCACAATCCATTCACTTCCCATCCACCCTTAATATTAAAAAACTCTTAAATAATTAATTCTTCAGAATCATAAATTTTCAATAATAAAGACTCTTTAATTCTTCTTTTGATTTCATTTCTCTCAAAGAGAAACCTTACTTTTATAAATTGGTGTAGAAAGTAAATTTTGAAATACAAAATGCGAAAAAGGTTACATATTAGAATAACAGAGTTGAAGAGACTATTCGATATCCTTGTTTATTTTGTAAAAGTTTACATAGGCGAGTAGTTTGAGTTTAATGAAAGATAAAGGTTCATAAAAGTAGAGTTAAAAATAGATATCTTAGTTCTGCTTGTAGTCCATGAAAAAGATACAGGCCACACTATTGATTTTGATGAAGAAGGTTGTCTTCTTTGAGAGAAATGAAATCAAAAGAAGAATTAAAGAGTCTTTATTATTGAAAATTTATGATTCTGAAGCAATTAACTTATTTAAGAGTTCTTTAATATTAAGGTGGATGGGAAGTGAATGGATTTGTGGGAGTTTTTAATGTATATATAAGTTGTGTTTTTTTTTTATTTCTTTACACTGAAGTCTGCTTGACAGGAAACCTTAGGTTGTGTTTTAATATTATTTTTATTCTGGTCTGGTTTAATTTAGATTTGGGGTAGTTTTGATATATATATATATATATATATATATATATATATATATATATATATATATATATATATATATATATATATATATATATATATATATGTGTGTGTGTGTCGTGTGTGTTTTTCTTAAGATTGATTTTCACCTGAGAAGGTCTATTTGTAGTAGATGAAACCATGGTTGTGTATGGATTTTGGTAAATTTTTAAAATTTAATCTAGTATTGTATTGTTTTATGGTTTTGCATTTTTATTTTTGCTAGTATAGTGTTAGACAGTTTTGGTTATATATATATATATATATATATATATATATATATATATATATATATATATATATATATATATATATATATATTTTGTGCACCAAAGACTATAACCGAAATCTGGATTACACCACAACAAACAAAATTAATGATATAAATTAAATTGTGTAATTTAATCTGGTCAAAGACAGGGTATACCATGAAGACCTATCGTAGCAGTATGTAAAAATACATTAGACAAATTATGTAATTTTATTATCCTTCAAACCTTAATTTCCGATTTTTCATTTCAAGAGATCTTATGGCCGACTATGGACAAGATGGTATAATTTGTGAAACTATTAAGAATTATAAATTTTAAAATGCCATAATATGATTTTTAATACAAATCCTAGTCTAGGTATGAGATTTGCAATAATAAATAAGCAAGAAAAACTTGGGTTCTTTTGTTATAAACTTAAATTTATAATTTAATAAATAACACTGAGACTCTTGTTATATTGATGAATGACAATTATAACATTGAGCAAATAAATTCAATCATATCATTACTTGGTAACTCTGTTTATAAGTTTATAAAATCAATCAATTTTGTATTGTGTACTAGGATCAACAACGCAAAAATAAAATGATGGAAAAGGCAAATGGGATTTTATTGTATCTTATACATCATAAATTACCAAAAACAAAAGCATTCAAATGTTTTCTCAGAGTATTACTAAAACTCCTATATCATGCTGTCAACAGTATATACTCCAATGTATGCTCTATTTAAGATATATGATTTCTCGTTTCATGGTTGTCAAATAGCAACGGCACTGTAATTTTCAATTATAAATCAACATTTATTTAAAATTTTATAATTAACAAATTATTGATATGTGATATTTTAATATAATAAATAAATACATAAATAAACAAATAAATAAATAAATAAAATAAAATATCATTATATTTGTTCATTTCACTAAATATATCATAGGCACAATTTTATAAAAGCCTAATCATACATTTTATTTTAATTTGATATAATTTATACTTTAAGGAAACTATACTAAAATTTAACATCAAATCATTTAATATCTTATGTGTCTGTTTCAGAACCAATAAACTTATACTATAGACCTATTATAATATAATAAACAATATTATGTGTGCATGAATTAGCTAATATGCAAAGCTAAAGGAAAATAAATATTCAAACTTCAGTTCAGATCAAATCTTAATTAACAAACAGTTAATGATCATGAAGATAATTTAGATAATATGCCCTACTACACTTTATGACTCAACTTATAATTTATACTTATATATGGAAGAAAATTATTTTAGCATAATAAAACAAAATACTTTGTCCAAGCTTACATTTATGAAGTAAAATAATATTCATGTGGATGCATTCATCTACACATAGGAATAATACAACACTTAATGCCCTGTGGGTTTATACACCATCATGAAGTAACAAATATAATTACACAATTCTGCATATTAATCACCAGCACATGAATGACTGTAAAAATACAAAAAGTGGCCACTAATTAATCTGTGGATTAACCACCAGCAGAGATTAATGTCATTTAACATTGTAAAGCAATATTAATATTTACTTCATATTTAAAGTGCAAAAATCATTCTCCTCTGTTATTCTGCCATTTCAGAAATACATCAGCATTTCAGTAGATGTGGGTTCATACATAATGAAAATTGTTTCAATAATAAGAACAACTATTATACTTAATTATCTTGCTTAAAATATAAACATAGTAACAATATAATATAAGTGACATGAGTATAGGAATAGAACTCTGGAAAGACTCATAAGACACTTCATAAGAGGTTGACACACACCATAGATTTATTACTAATTCTCAAGCTTTTTTCCACAAGTGCTATTCCCTTGAATAAATATTTTATTCAATCCCATGAGTTTAATTTAAACACAGTAAAATATAAGTCATGAATCCACATGTAAGTTCATATAACAATAAAATTAAAATTAATTCACTTTTACTTAAAAACATAAATTAAATTGTACAACATTTTTAGAATACTAAATATGATCCATGAAATCAATGTAAAATGTCTTGAACAATAAGTACACATTACACAAAGTAATAATTAGAAATTATAACAGTATTCCTAGATGTAATTATATCCGTTCATTCTAGTCATTATGGGTACTTTTAAAATTAATAAGTTTTACATGGGCTCCATGATCATGTGATAATTAAAAAAAACATGACATGTAGAGTTTAAATTAAAAAAAATGTTTTTCATATGTTATTAAATTCTACATTTTTGTATAGCATTGTTCCAAGTTTATAATATTCACACTATAGTAATTTATTTATCCATATTTAAATTTAGAAATACACATATTTCTCATTTTAAAAAGATTATTTTAATGAGATTTTGAAGTTACACGATCCATCTTTCTTCTTAATATTTTTCATATTTCACTATATTTATTAGATATCAAGAAATTTAAATTATTAATAACTTGTTTTGACTTGAAATACATTTGGGTTCCTGTTTTATGTGGTAGATAGGTTTCACAGAAAACCCACATTAAAGAAAATCACACAAAAATAGACTTAATTAACATTGAAAAATGTGGGATAGGGTCTGTAATTTTCAGAATTTGCATAAAAGCAAAGCAACAAGGAAAAATTACTTTAAAATTCACATTTAAAAATTAACGAAATAAAGTATGACTAATAAAAAATATCAAATATTTGAAAAAAATTGGTACAAGGCAATATTTTTTACTTTTTTTAATAACTCCAGTATTTAATTGGGCATTTATTCATACATATTGTTTTTTTGATGATATGTGGTTCATTTGTAAACTGGTAAGAAATCAGATTCATTGATGTGATGTGATATATCTTCTCCTTGAATGAAGTCAAGAATCTCTCAGCAATTATACCCATAGAAACTTGTTAGCCACTTTATTTTCCATTCTCCACTCTAATTTTTACCATATTCTGCTTCATACTATTTACACAACTAGTGCCAATTTCAGTCTTGTGCTGTGTTAATGGTTTTCAGTTGACAACTGATTTTTACTACTGAAATAAATTTTAAATGTTCACATTTTGTTTCTATATTAAAAAAATGAGATCGCATTTGAAACAAAAAAGACACATTATCATTACAAATATTATTTTTAGTTTATAAAATCAATAAAATCTTCATTATTTATTTTAAAAATCTACATTATTTATTTTTGTTATACCTAACAAAATATGTTTTAAAAGTTTAAATTTTTTGAATATGTATTGTGATATTTTTATATGTTTGTATAAATCTATTATTATTATTTACTTCTTAGTATAAGTAGGTTATTTATTCTAAATACATCTTCAGGCCATATTCATGTTAGCTGCTAATATAACGTTATATTTTGGCAAAAAAATATTTCAAGTCAAATTAAGTTATTAATAATTTATATTTCTTGATATCTAATAAATATAGTGAAATATGAAAAATATTAAGAAGAAACATGAATCGCATAACTTCAATATTGCATTAAAATAATCCGCATAAAACGAGACCCAGGTGTACTTTTTTTTTCTTTCAAAAATATAATGTTATATTAGCAGCCAACATGAATATGGTGGCCTAAAGCTGTATTAAGAATAAATAACCTACTTATACTAATGATTAAATAATAATAATAGATTTATACTTACATATAAAAATATCACAATAAATATTCAAAAATTTTAAACTTCTAAAATATATTTTGTTAGTTATAACAGAAATAAATAATGTAGATTTTTTAAAAATAAATAATGAAGATTTTATTGATTTTATAAACTGAAAATACTATTTTTAATGATAATTTATAATCTTTTTGTTTGATTGTGATTCTATTTTTTTTAATATACAACAAAATGTGAACATTTAAAATTTATTTCAATAGTAAAAATCAGTTGTAAACAGAAAACCATTGACACAGCACAAGATTGAAATTGGCACTAGTTGTGTAAATGGGATGAAGCATAATATGATAAAAATTAGAGTGGGGAATGGAAAATAAAGTATCTAACAAGTTCCTCTGAGCATAATTGCTGAAATATTCTTGACTTCGTTCAAGGAGAAGCTACATCACATCTGATTTCTTACCAGTTTACAAATGAACCAAACCACATATCGTTAAAAAATAGATATGAAAAAATGTCAATTTAAATACTGTGATTAAGAAAAAAAAAGTAAAAAAAGTTTGTATTTTACCAATTTTTTTTCAAATATTTGATATTTTTTATTAGTCATATTTTATTTCCTTATTTTTTTAATGCAAATTTTAAAGTAATTTTTCCTTGTTGCTTAGCTTTAATGCGAATTTGGAAAATTACAGACCCTATCCCCCATTTTTCAATTTAAGTTAAGTCTATTTTTGCACAATTTTTTAATGTGGGTATTCTGTGGAAACTATATACCACATAAAACGAGACCCAGGTGTAATCATCAGAGTAAAATAACTTAAAAAATCAACATTGGCGATAGAAATCAAAAGTAGTTTTAGTTAAATATTTAAAAACAGTTACTATTATTCAAGTAATAAACAAGTCAAATAGTCAATACATTACTGTCGGTATACGTTCCTTTAAGATAATCATTTTTTTTTTTATTATCTAAGTGATGTGCAAAAATATTAAACCAGTGTTTCAATAAAATTTTACATTTAAATCTTATTTTAAATTTCCTTTTTTAAAAAATAAAGTTTTCATATCTGAAAAATTTCTGCAAATAACATATTTGTTTAATGTTTCCAGTTTGTAGGTAATAAAATTTTTCAAAAACATACTGACCTCCTGATATTGATTCTCTTTTTACAGCTGAGCATTCCAACATTTTTAAAATGCAGATATTGAGCAAATTTTTAGCGATTTCATCCACTTGATTAGTCGACTTGAATAGACTTTTAAATCTAGCAACTCATATTATAATAAAATATCACTATTTTATCTTTAAATCTATATGAAAATTCTTAGTTAACTTGTTGGTTTATTAATTATTTTTTTTAAAAAATATGCTTAACATATTTTGCATACATTTTATTCTTACACCATTTTTTTATTATTTTTAAAACACGAATGCTATCCAGAATGCTCTATTTAATCGCGCTTTTTTTTTTACACCGAAACGCACGTCATTACTATATTTTTATCTAATAATTAAAAATTAGTTAAACAAGTAGTTTTTGAATTTAAATTAAAATGATTTCAAATATTATTTTAAATAAATAAGAATTATTATTACTATTAATGACATTTTACTAAACTTAATGTATGTTGTCAATTTCTTAAATGTTAAACATATTTCGTCCAAATCAGTGGATGGAAAAAAAATAATTTGAATACTTTAAAATAATACAGGAAATAAGCAAGGCAAATATTACTTATTCTCACAAACAAATTATCTTGAATGCCAAGTAAATAGTCTATGCAAAATCAAAACCAAGCCAATGAAATCACCAAGAAGAAGACAGAGAAAATTTATATCAGTTATATCAATCTTATATTTTTAATTATAATATAAGGTTACAAATATATATATATATATATATATATATATATATATATATATATATATATATATATATATATATATATATATATATATATATATATATATATATATATATATATATATATATGATCAATAGATGGTGCTTTACCAAACCCAACAAACAAGCATATGTTTGTTTACATAAATGTCAAAGGAGTCAGATATTCACTATCTCTTTCATTGCTCCACCTTCAGATCAGCTGATTTCAAGCTAATTTGCAATCATCAGTGAAGTATAAGGCTAGAAACTAGATCTAAACACTGACTCCAAGCGTTTATGCAAAAAGTACCTATCAGTTTGCAAGCATGAATTTTTCAGACACGTAATGTCTTCAAACCCAGCCTAACAAGCCAGATATCTACATGGGTCTGATATCAGTTCAGTTTTACAACATAGTCAAAGCCTCTGCAATATATAACATTGCAAAAACCTTTAAAGGTACGTTTATGAAAAACAAAACAAGTTATAATCACATAACTTGCTATCGCTTGTATTTATGATCAATAGATGGTGCTTTACCAAAACCAATGAACAAGCATATATTTGTTTACATAAATGTCAAAAGAGTCACAATTCACTACCTTTTTTTCATTTTCTCCACCTTCAATGATATATATATATATATATATATATTGCAGAGGCTTTGACTATGTGGTGAAACTGAACTGATATCAGACCGATGTATGTATCTTGCTTGTTAGCCTGGGTGTGAAGACATTACGTGTCCAAAAATTCATGCTTGCAAACTGATAGGAACTTTTTGCATAAATGCTTGGAGTCAGTGTTTAGATCTAGTTTCTAGCCCTAACCTTCACTGATGATAGCAAATTAGCTTGAAATCTGCTGATCTGATGGTGGAGCAAATGAAAGAGATAGTGAATTCTGACTCTTTTGACGTTTATGTAAACAAATTTACACTTGTTCGGTGGTTTTTGTAAAGCACCATCTATTGATTATAAATACAAGAAATAGCAAGTTATGTGATTATAACTTGTTTTTTGTTATATATATATATATATATATATATATATATATCAATGAGGTCAGAAATACCTGTTTGTTCTTTTACCCATCTACAGCATTTTTGATCTCTTGTTGTTACTCTCAACATGTATCTTTCCATACTTTTAGTGTGGTCTGAAGTCTCTGTATTGCTCTTCTATTAACTGTTCAATTCTCAGATTCATAAGTAAGAATTGCTAAAACACACTTATTAAAAACCTTTTCAAACACATAGGCATATGTCCTTTTAGTATCATGTTATTTGTACCAAAAACACTTCAACCAATGTTTAATTCTATGATTAATTTTATCCATTATGTTCCCATCTATATCTGTAATCTAACCAAGATAATTGTAACTGTTATCTTTTGCCAACTCATCATAATCAATCTTTATTTTCATATTTTGAGAAAATCCATTAAATATTACTTTAGTCATTTTAACATTAATCTTTAATTCTACTTTTCTACTTTTATTTGATAAATTGTGCAACATTCCATGCAGCTCTAAAACATTATTTGCAAAAAACATCTATACCAGCTGCAAAATCTAAGTGACTTAAATAATCTTAATTTACTTTCACTCCTTTAGCTTTCCATTTTAGTCCAAAAATACTTTTTGCAGCACTGCAAAAAATTTAAAGACTGAAGTGGAGTTCGGCTGGACATATTTATAGAAGAGATGATACCAGATGGACAATTGAAATCATAAACTGGTTTCCAAGATATTGAAAAAGACTTAAACATAGATTAAAATTTTATACCAATATAGGTAAAAAAAATAATGATTATAACATCCAATTTTAATATTAAAAGTTTTAAAATATTTTTTTTTAAATGTCATAGCATCGGCCGGGATGTGAACCTGCAACCCTGGAAACTGCCTGCAAGTGCAAGGCTGTCATGCTGACCTCTTGACCACCAATGCAAGACTAAAATAAGTTTTCTTTAATTTTGTTTTAAAAACCTAGTCTACATTGCCTAGAGATAAAATTAAAGAAGTAAAAGAAAAGCTGTTTCATTGCTTTTAAAAATTTGCTGTTTTTTTTTTTTTTTTTTTTTTTAAAAAAAGAGAAAAATAGAAAAGAAATTAAAAGGGGGAGGGAAAATACAATTTGGTAAAGTTTAAAATTGAAAAATCTTTTACATGAAAATTAAAATGCTCTCTTTTCAATTGTTTAAAAGAAAATGAAAATGTGTATGTCAATGTTAATTATGTACAGAAGACAGAGTATATGTGCATAAATGAGAGTTGATTATATATATATATATATATATATATATATATATATATATATATATATATATATATATATATATATATATATATATATATATATATGTCTGTGTGTGTGTATAAAGTTGAATTAAATAAATAAAAAATAAAGTTTGTAGAAAAAAACTTAAGTCAAACTCATATATCGTTTGACTGATAAACCAAGATGGAAATGGAATAATTAATTAGCAATGGCTATAAATAAACCATGAAAATAATTAAAAAGTTATATCTTACCCACAGTCAGTTTAATGAAAGAAGAAATGTGAACAAATAAACATTGGGAAGTTAATTAATAATTTTAATTAATTTAAATGTTATTCAACCAGATTTTCAAGAATAATATCAATAGGAAAGCCTCATATAAATGGGCCTTAAAAAACTTATCATCTTCAGTACTTTTAGCAGTGTTATTACAATTTGTGCAAATAAAATTTATTTTTATGAACACCAAGAAAACATGTGTTTCTAATCACAAGTCAAAGTATACCACTGTACTCCAGTCTCTGAACACTCTAGAATATCTGATGTTCTCTAATTAGCTGCAATGCATATCTAATAATCTCAGCCATTCAAACATTTGTCTTTCAGACTCAAATACAGCAGGTAACCACATTAATCAGCAATCAAATTTCAAACAAATTGGTACAACACACATCATACAGGAGAAAGAAGCATACTTCTATCCAGAGTAATGTGTATCCTAAAATCTATACATAATATTAATTCTTCTTAATTCTCATTCCTATTATGTCAGCAATTTTTTATTGTAGCTATTGTAATCATTTTGATATTCAGAGTCAACATAAATGAATTCTATAACCAGCATCAAATAAACTATTTATATGCAGGTTAATATAAAAAACAAACAAACTGATAGTTCTAGAACTTATCAAATCATACAAAACAACAGCTTATATGTTAGAATATTTGTGTATGGTATATAAAGTTTTAATCATTATACTTATATAAGGTTTTATGTTTATGTTAATGTGTGAGCCCAGGATATTTTCTAATTATTATTTTATGTAAGTAAGGTGTCAATTGGTTCTCTAATTAATTTTAAAATATTTAAAATAAATTATTTTATTAATTAGTATTTGTCAGTCAATTCTTTTATTAATACCACTAATTTAAGCAGTTTATTAAATTACCATTTGGATTGAGCTAGTTGGGATATTCAAGTGCTGAACTAACAGCTGTCATTTAGGGAATGTTAATTACTTCTTGTAGTTAGCTGGAACCAGAAGTTTACTTAAAAATAAATAAAGTGCTTCAAATGACCATGTATAAATTCAGCAGTGGGAGAAGTTTTCTAGCTTGAAAATAAGGCTGTAAATTAGACCTTGTATAATTTCAGTTTAGCTATATTTACCATCTGCATATTATGCTACACTGCCTGAGGGACCAGAGTGATGAAATACTGAAATTGCATCTGGTGTAGATTGAATTTATAATAAATAATTTTATCAAATTTTATATACAAAAAGAAGTCAACAGTTTGTTTTAACATTTTTTTTTTTTTATTAAAAAAATTGTCTATATTTTTTTATTCAATCTAACTCCCACCCAATTCATTGAGCTTTCCCTATTTGGGTGCAGAACCATCACATATGACAGTAATTAATCATATGTCAAATATAATTAAATAATAAAATTTTAAAGAAACATTAAACTGCATATAATTAACGTTGTAAAGTGGTATGAATTAAATTAAAGAATTGAATTAAACATTTTTTTTCTTTCTAAATGAAAGGAGCGTGAAAAAGTATATATATATAATGAAAGTTGTATTGCTTTACAATAAATGACAAGACTATAAAAAGTTTCTTAGCTGTAAAGATTCAAATAAATATAATTATTCATAGAAATTAAAATAATTAAAGAAATAATAATAGCCATGTTTATATAAATATCAGTGGCAGATAAATGTTTAGGCTGGCTAAGTGCATTTAGGGATGGGTAGATATTATATTTATTAGAAAGATTTGAGTCAGTTGTATGCTTTGAATAAAACAAATATAAATAAAATTCTGAAATAAGATGGATAAAGATAAAAAGCTGGAAATATTAATAAAAATAGTAGATATGTTAGAAAGAGAACAGGAGAACATCAAAACATGAGTGAACATACATAAAATGGTTGCAGTAAATCAGGTGCTAAAAATAAAAAAAACATTTTCAAGTAGTAGACAGAAGGCTCCAAATGAGCACTTAGAGAGTCTGGAATGCTATTGTGACTTGAATAGATTAAATAAGGAAATAAAAATTATCCTAGATTGCAGTCACATACAGAGAGAAGCTCAACTCTGCAGAAACTCATTACATTTAAAACTGACAATGTTCAATGACTGTTTACAAATTATTGGGGGGGGTAGGCTTCAGGGAAAGGTTAAACTTGAGATTGAGCAAGATAGGTGATATCCAGGAGAGTTACTCATTACAATGTTTTATAGACAAGTTGCAAAATTGAGAGCAATCAGAGTATATCCATTGTTTGAGGAACATATTATGTGGATAGTTGGGCATGGTTCACCTGGAATTGTAGAAAAAATAATGGTCTGAAAAATTCACACTTGCAATCTGATAGAAACGTTTTGCATAAACACTTGAGAGTCAGTGTTTTAGATCTAGTTTCTATACTCTATCCCCCACTGAGGATAGCAAACCAGCTTGAAATCAGCTGATCTTGGGGGTGAGCAAATGAAAGAGGTAGTTAATTTCTGACTCTTTTTTCGTTTATGTAAAACAAATCTTACACTTGTTTGGCGGTTTTGGTATAGCACCATCTTTTGGACATAAATAACAAGTGATAGAAGGTTACGTGATTAACTTGTATTTGTTTTTTCATAAATGTACCTTTAGAGTTTTCTTGCAATGATATATATTGCAGAGACTTTGATTATATGGTGATTCTGAACTGAGATCAGACCCATATAAATATCTAGCTTGCTAGGCTGGGTTTGAAGACTTTACCAGTCAGAAAAATTCACACTTGCAATCTGATAGAAACGTTTTGCATAAACACTTGAGAGTCAGTGTTTTAGATCTAGTTTCTATAATCTATCCCCCACTGAGGATAGCAAACCAGCTTGAAATCAGCTGATCTGGGGGTGAGCAAATGAAAGAGGTAGTTAATTTCTGACTCTTTTTTCGTTTATGTAAAACAAATCTTACACTTGTTCGGCGGTTTTGGTATAGCGCCATCTTTTGGACATAAATAACAAGTGATAGCAGGTTACGTGATTAACTTGTATTTGTTTTTTCATAAATGTACCTTTAGAGTTTTCTTGCAATGATATATATTGCAGAGACTTTGATTATATGGTGATTCTGAACTGAGATCAGACCCATATAAATATCTAGCTTGCTAGGCTGGGTTTGAAGACTTTACCGGTCTGAAAAATTCACACTTGCAATCTGATAGAAACATTTTGCATAAACACTTGAGAGTCAGTGTTTTAGATCTAGTTTCTATACTCTATCCCCCACTGAGGATAGCAAACCAGCTTGAAATCAGCTGATCTGGGGGTGAGCAAATGAAAGAGGTAGTTAATTTCTGAGTCTTTTTTCGTTTATGTAAAACAAATCTTACACTTGTTCGGCGGTTTTGGTATAGCGCCATCTTTTGGATATATATATATATATATATATATTGTGCCCTTTTGTATGGGTCACCATCTAATTTTGTGCTAATCTATTTAAAATTTTAAATTTAAGATATATTTGAATATGTGATGTTAATTTTGCTTATGGTAATATTTCAAAGGGTTTAATTAAAGCAATCTATGAATATTTGATATGTGAAATTGTGCTGATATTGAGAGAGACATTTTAAATGATGATGATTATAATATATGGTTGGGAGAAAAATGGCCATAATCAATACTGCATTAATATATTTAATAAATAGGTATTTAAAGCTAAAAGTGTTTAAAAGACAATTAAAATTAAATGCATATATTTATTGTTGATGAAATAATATTATAAGAGAATATAAATATTTTAATTATTATAAGTACTTAAATAGAAGATTAATATTTGATTTTAATAATATTGGATAATTATTTTAAAATCTATTATAATATCTTATTTATTTAAAAAATATTTATTTTAAAAAATGCAATTGTTAGTTTATTTTTAGACGATGACAAGCGTTTCTTGTGGTGTAAAGAACAGATGTTAGTTAAATATACACACACATGCTTGGAAGTTATTTAGTGAAGTTGCAAAACTATTTTAAAAAATTATGTTGTAAAATTTATAAATAATATATGAGTTATCACGAGATTAAAATAAAGATATTTAATGTAGAATATTAAATCTGATTTTAAAAGTATTGCTTTAAAAATATAACGTATAAAAAATACTTAGTTTATTTTGAATAATTTTATAAAAGTTAAAATTAAAATCAAGTAAGAGAATATTTTTTAGAAAAAATGTTTAATAGATTTAAATAAACGATAATAATTATTTTAAAATGTAATAATGTAATAAATATTAAATATTAAATAAGTCATTATTTATTTTTAATTTTGTGTTGTTGGTAAATATGTAAATAAGCCAACAAGTTGATTGTTTAAATGTACCAATCAAATGGGAAGTTTCTTCCGGTATAAAAGCTCAGTTCAATTGTTAGGAGAGGACTTCGTGATTGATTTTTCAAGATAATTGTGTTATTTAAAAATAGCTACGTAAATTTATAGACGCTTTTAAAATCATTTTTCCAAATTATAAGAGTGTCTTGTAAATAAGTTATATAAATTTTAAATGATAAACATGCAGTGTTAACTTAATTTTTTCCCTATCGGTCGTCTCTATTAAGCTCAATTTACAAGCAAATAGTCATGGGAACATCATATATAGTGAAAATATATCGGAAACTTTATACTAGAAGTATGACAAACGCTGGATTAGTTCGGAAAATTACGAGATGGAGAAAAGTAGTATTTTGGACAGTATATAATTTTAAAAGCTAATTGCTATTGATTATTAAAAATAGATATTTTAAAAAATAAAATACTTCTTTATGAAGAAAGTATTTTTACAAGCTACAAATTTAAATATATATATCTTAAGTAAAGATATTAGAAATGAAAGTAGCTTTGAATACTTGCCTTGTTAAGTCTTTATGATTAAAAGACTGAATGTGGACAATTTTAAAAAGGCAAATAGATTAAAAATATATTTAGCTAGAAATCTTAATATAATAAAAATTATTATATTGAAATAATTTAAACGCTGGTCGTTTAGATGAAAAAGCTTATTCTTACCTGGATATTTTGTTAAGAGATGTGCAAGTAATATGTGGACGTCCCAGTTAATTTAAAATAATTAAATGATAATTTTTCATAAAACTAAAGACTAAGTTAAAATAATAACTTTTGAATAATATTTTAAAAATAACTAAATCAGGATCCTATAAACTATTTTAATTTTATTTTATTTCTTATGGAAGAATTAACTTTTATTTTATTTTAAAAGAACGTTTTCATTTTCATAAACTTTTAAAAAAACACGTGATGGACCGGAAAACAGAAATGGTGTTTCAGTGAATGTGTACCTAGGATTTAAGAACTATTATGGTGAAAAGAAGACATCGCTGGAGTTATGTAATATAAATTCTGTTTATTTATCTAATATAAAATTTAAATATTATTAATCTATTAAAAATAAGATAGGAACATTTCTTAAAATAATAACTAAAAATAATATAATAATTAATTGCATAAGTTTATTTTATAATTAATATAACACGGAATATGTTAAAGAATGATCGTGAATGTAAATGTGAATTATTTTTATGAAGCTGTAATTCCGAAGAATATTGGAAGATGGACTGGACATTAAATCATTATTGATGGTAAAAATTGTATAATAATAATAATTTTGAGGTATTTAATATGTTTTCTTTAGATCAACCAAATGATATGTTATTGTTGAATGGATGTATGAATATTTTAAAAATACACACACATTATATTGGCAGTAACAGTTTTATTTAAATATGCATAATTTGAATTTATGATATAAATATGATACAACATTACATAAGAAGCTTAGAAATAATTATATGATTCTTTCGTAAATAAATTTTAATATTTTGTTTATGTTATAGTATTAGAATTATATTTGTTATTCATAAATAATTATTTTATTGCAAGTTAGGAAGAGATTTTAAAAGTCTATATTTTATTTTTATTTTATTGGATAAATTAAGTTAAGTTTTATGTAGAAGTTTATATTTGAGTTGAAAATTTACCGAATATAGATGAGGAAGTGTAAATAGTTTTGGATAATTAGTATTTATTTAAAGTTGATGATTGTTTTTCCGGAAAGTTTAAATAAGTTTTAGAGGATATTTTGTAGAAAGAAAGTTATTAAAAAGGAGTAGAATAACACATAAAGTAAGGTAATAATTTTACATAGAAAAGAATCATAGAATTTATCTAATATAATACTTTATGAATTTGAAATTTATGAATAATTTAAATATTATTATTTTAACAGTACAGATATGTAATGCATATTTGATAAAACATGTAGCATGAATTGCATTAAATGAAATATAAATTATAATCAATTATTGTTATTACATTACAAAGATACATTAGTTTCTATATTATGCTATTAGAGTAATGCTGATAGTAAAATAAACACATACTAGTACATAATGAAATAAGTAACAGTAATACTTAAGTGATGTAGCAATTTAATTAGTAAAGTTTAATTGTTTACATATGCTACATAAACAGTATTTACATAAATTTATGTGTAATAATTGAAGCTTACTGAAATGTATTTAAAGTGTAAGTTCGAAAATACTTCAGTGTTATTAGTACAGCATTTTAAAAGAATGTAAATTATGTATTAAGAATATAAGTTGGTAACAGTGTAAACATTTTGTATTATTATTTTCTTATATTTTTTTATTTTCTTTGTTTTCTAATTTTGAACTGTAAATGTTGTAAATAGATTCTTAATCAAAGTTAATGTAAATAAATTTGTTTAATTTATTTTAAAAGTGTGTCGAGTTCATTATTTTGCACCACAGCATTTGACAACAGATAATTTGAACAAACATAATATTTGCACAATATGAATTTATTATTATTATTTAGAAATAAACACAATATTTTCCTGATTATCATTTATGAGAATTGATTGACATTATTACATCATATTACAATGGTCATAGAGTAATTATAATGCATAATATAAAAATACAATATTATTTATTGCCACAGATTATTTAATTATAAGATTTTGGATTTATTCTAAGATAAAGATACTATATGAAAATAAAAGATATACATATGAGTATTTATTTAATGATTAATGATATAACAGAAATAGATAAGATTAAGTTATACCCTAAGATTAGTATTATATATTATTATTATTATAAGTTAAGTGTATTTAGGTTTGATATAAAATCCCTTATCATACTTATTTACATGGGTTATCATTACTTTAAGATAATTAGCAGAACCTGAGATTATTTAATTATATTTTAATTAAAAGTTTATTTATTTTATTATTATTAAAGATAATTTATTTTATTTAAAAGCCATAAGAGTGCTGTAGAGGTAGTAGTAAGTTAATAAGGAGGTGACAGTATTCTTATGCTATTGAGACAATGTCTTGGAAGATATTGACTCAATGTAAATCTACTTATTGCTTTGTAACTTTACTTCACAGTCTCATGATTTTGATAAATACTTATTTAATTAATACATACGATAGAACTATATTGATTTTAATAATGAATAATAAATTTAATTTAGAATATGATAGTATAAAAGTAAATTAAAGATAGATATGCAAATTTTAATTAAGCATTATAATTTAATTGAGCTAGTCGTATTTCAAACTATATTATACATCGAGAAGTAAGGGTACAATATATATATATATATATATATATATATATATATATATATATATATATATATATATATATATATATATATATATATATATATATATATATATATATATATATATATATATATATACATTCATCTTAACATGAAGAAGTAACATGTGATATTTTACTTTAGAAATTTCAAATAACTGAGAAGAGACATTAATTTTATCTTTAAAGGTGAAATAAAAGGTCAATAAAGACGTCATAATGATTTGGGTAATAAACAACTCATCTTTATTTGATTACTCTATAAATAATAGTTTAGTAGTAAAAACCTTCAATAACGAGTATGTAAGCAACTGACATAAATGATTATTTTTCTGTTGATTCGTTTAAGGCCCCTAAAAGAAAATAAGAATCTTCATCATGTTTATATTATATTTATTTCTGTAGACATGACTTTGATACACAAAGTTTTATTCAATGATATTTATAGATTATTGGTAATACTGTTGACTCCGACTTACGTATAACAATTGTTGTTTAAATATATATATATAAACATATTTTAATAACATTTATATATGATTTTTTTACGATTCATTACAACTTATGAACATCGATTACTGTTAATACATTAAACAAATATACTATTCATCAGAATATAATTAAATATAATATATTTTATGTAAGCTTATATCTAATAACTTTCCAAATTGTTTTGAAATTACTCTAATATAATATAAATTCACATTAATAAAATATAGTAAGTGCATCCATTTCATTTATATATAAAAATATCCAATAACTACTGAATCAAAGGTTAACTGGTTTTTTTTTTTTTTGTTTGCATTTTATTTATTTTATATACAGAGCCGCTCTTAACAAGCTTTGCATATTATCCCCAATCTCAGACTGGTTATGGCAATATTATGCAAAGCTTGTTAAGAACTTATTTTGCAAGCTATCTATATAACATTTGTAAATACAATGTTATTAAATTACGTCATGTGACATCTGACTTGATTATTTATGTAATTACATTTTCTTTGTATATTGGGAGCCAGATTCTTACTACCACATTATATCCTCTCCTTCCAAAATTATAATGAAAGGAAAAATAGACTATCTCAGATAAATGATTATGTTTGACTAAAATAAAATAATCATAATATAATCAATAATAAAAATAGTGTATTATAATCTCTATTATTTAACTAGCTCTGACTTTTTAACAAATAATAAATAGTTTTCTTTATGTAAAATTAAATAACTAAAATATTAATAAATCATGAGATAATAAAAATTACAAGCAGTAAAAAATTACATTGAGCTAATATCCCACAGGATACTATCTCAATGGCCTAAGAACACTATTCAACCTTTATTATTTCAAATAATAATAAATTTGTAGCATTATTATATTTAAAATAATAACAATAGATTTGATATAATAGTACTAAATAAATTCTAATTTTTTTTTTATTAAAACAATATAACTATAAGAATTTCAGGTTTTTTTAAAAAAACTAGAATGAATTTATATTATTCTGTAGTCAAGGCTGATAAAGGATAATTTATTATCCTCAATTACACCTAAATAATAATAATAATAATAATAATAATAATAATAATAATAATAATAATAATAATAATAATAATAATAATAATAATAATAATAATAATAATAATAATAATAATAATAATAATAATAATAATAATAATAATAATAATAATAATAATAATAATAATAATAATAATAATAATAATAATAATAATAATAATAATAATAATAATAATAATAATCCCGCAGCAAATCTCTGCTGAGGTAAGAAGCAATCCTTAAGTTCTCCGATGTAAGTATTTATTTTTTACTTTTGTTCCAACTTGTTATTCGAAAAACAAACATAATACAGGAAAAATCGAATTATATAATAGATTAATAGTGTTTTTTGAAAAATATCGGTGTGTTTTAATATCTTTTTAAAAAAAAAATACTGACTTGAGTCAGAATAAATCATGGCTACTGCCCAGTCAAGCGTGAGCGAATTAAGCACCAATATGAAATTAACAACATCGTTAGTTTCAACATCGCCTATTTTGTATGCAAAAGTACTTAAAAGTAATAGCAATACTACAGCACCAACTCAAATACCGCGCTTCCGTAGAACAAACACAAATGATATTAAAAATCTTGATCTAAACACTCAAGAGGAAAATCAACCCCCAACCGCAATCTGGACAAAAGACACGCTTGAAAATGTGACGGATTGTTTCAGCAATACGGTGCCTCGGACGTTATTTGAAACATTTCACAGGTTTTTTCACCAACTTTGTTAGTACTCGCAGTAACCGATAATCAATGCTCATTATATCTTTTCCCAAAAGCTTTATTATATGAAGCAATCATGCAAAATGCACTATGGGAAACAATCTCTTGTATCGCCGACCATCCAAATTCTCGATATATAACCATTGATTTTTATACTCAGCAGCAAAAAGAACGTTTTCAATCCACTATTTTAGCACTTGATAATTATGCCCTCGTAATTATAGATGAAAACCGGAAAAATATAATTACTGGAGTGCTTAAAAATACTTATCTTAAATACAACGTACAAGATTTTCAAAAAATGATAAACCCATTTGGAAAAGTAATTGCCCTACAGCCTATATATTTAAAAGACACACCTATACCGATATGTAGTAATCGTTTTGAATTTAAAATAAAACTACATAAAAACGTAGACGCCTCAACGATTCCAACACAGATTACAGATCAAGAAGCGACACTCTCTCTTCACATAAGAGGTCTAAAGCCACTTTGTTTTGGCTGTGGACAGAGAGGACACCTAGCAACACGGTGCGATAACACAAAAAGCAATCACTGTGAACAAACTAAAATAATTTCCCCAGAACAACCCAGTGATGAAAATAAAATTTATAATAACACTACATCCATTGGCAACCCAATAATTGAAACCAGAAAAAAAAACAGGTTCAAACACCCACAAACAAAAATAATAATGGATCAGAATTGCATATCCCAAAGACCCACCCAAAAAAATAATAACACAAAAACTAACACAGAAATCCAAGATTCAAACGAAAATAATTCTCAAGAAACCACAACACAAAATACAGCAATTACATCACAGGATCAGCATCTCAATAAAACAAAATGTGTACCAAGTAAAAGTCAACAAACAGAAAGTAAACACACACAGTTATATAATGAAAATATAAATCCAGATAATATAAAGATATCAATAATAAAAAACTACAATTATAAACAAAACTGCATCAAACATAATGGATGCAATAGAAACCCCTCTTCCACCTATTCAAGAGAATACACCAGAGGGAAAAAGAAAGCCAGGTAAACCAAGAAAAAATCATGAATCCAAAAAGTCAAAAAAAACCAGACCAAAAGCACAACTCATCTGACATATACAATTTAGAAAATGATGAAATAGAAATGGATGTAAGCCAACAACAAATGGACACCTGTTCAGTTTCATCACAATTTGCCTGTATAGAGTCTGAAGCAATATTAAATGAAAGAAAAAAACTGATAATAAACCCAACAATGTCTTAAATATGTATCAGCATCCATCTACTGCAATATAAACAAAAATTTAGTATTAATAATAAAATAAAATCAATACCCTTTTAAAAAATTATTTAAAACATGAAGATAAAAATTGGATCTCTCAACATTAGAGGCTTCAATGCCACCAAAAAACTTTTTGATCTCATAAAATGGTTACATACAACACAACCACACATACTGGGGCTTTTGGAAACAAAAAAATACAGCAGCTCCCAAATTGATCCATCAAAATATTTAGTCAGCCAAGGTTTTTTGTGCCTGCTCAAGGCAATCATCATCACCATCAGGTGGCACAGGCATAATTATTTCCCACAACTGCCCTTTCGATTCTTTTAAAATTATATATATTGACTCTAATCTTATCATATTAACACTCCATCATAAAAATATCACACTTAACCTAGTATTTGTATATATACCACCAGGCCATGTCATCATCTCCAGAATAATAGCAACAATAAATTCAATGCTTACAGCAACACCAAATCTCATAATACTCCTGGGAGATTTCAACATGACATACCAAACTTTTGTCACCAAATGGATCCATCAAATAACAATCCCACTTATGAGTGCTGAGGGTTTTCTCCCATCAAACTCAATATCTTTTAATAACAATTGTGTTTCTAGTCACCAATGTTACATCATTATTTTAATCTTGAACTCTGTCCATCTATAATCTCAGATCATGCTGCTCAGTTCAGAACCCATGACCTAACAAAAATACAGAATACAACAATAGCCCTCCAAAAGACTATGCGAAGACTTCTTCCAGCACAAACAACTGAATTCTTATATTCAGAAACATATTTAATGCTCCAAAAACTTCAAAACATGTCACTCAATCCAGTACAAAAGTATATAGCATTCACCAATATACTTTCTTTCAACATCAATCATATTACCTGCAACTCAACACCCCCCACCAGATTATTAGAATTGGCAGATGAACTACATAAAAGAATAACAATTTCCAGACCAACTACAGATAATCAAACACAAATTAAAAAAAACTTACAGAAATGTACAACAATACATGCAATACACTAAAGCAATATGTAGCAATAAAAAAGAAAAAAATATGCCTTACACAACAAGATACTTGGACCAGAGCATACATATGGTGGGCATTGGGATACTCATCCACAGTCAGAGTGCCTATGGCACTTGAAATAGATGGCTCTATAACAGCTGGACATAACATGATAAACCCAATTTATCAACACTTTGAAAAAAACTGCAAAAACAGAGAGTGTACATATCAAATGAAGACATATTTGAAGACCCTGAAACAGACAGACCAATAACAACAACTGACATTGTATTTCAACTTGCAACAATAACAAACACGTCACCCAGGACCACAAGTAATTCCCAAATTTTGTGTTCAAACATCTTAGTCACTTCACAGCAAAATACCTGTGCGATCTAGCCAATTACATATCCCAAAAAAATTACAACATACAAAGTCTATACCCAATTGCAATGGTTCCATTTAACAAAAAACCAACAGCAATATCATCTTTATCTAATCTACGACCAATTTCAATGGGACCTTTAGGAATAAAAATTCTTGAAAGAGTGATAAAGGAAAAAAATAAAACAACACATACTCCCTGTGTTATCATCAGCACAATATGCCAAAAAAGGATCATTCATTGGCAAAGGTGCCTTAATGTACAAAACAATTATTGAAGTAGTAAAAAAAAAAGAAATATGCACCAATTATAGTTCAACTAGACATTGAGGCAGCTTTTGACTCAGTGCCTATAGCCAAATTATTAGATGTGCTGAAAAAAACAACAACACCTCCATCCCTACTATATATAATAGCCAATCTGCTACTCAGCCATGAAATTCACATCACATTGAATGGAAAAAAATCACCAGCCTTCAGACCGAGTCAATCCATCCCACAAGGATCATCCCTAAGTACCTTGCTCTTTACAATATATATATATATATATATATATATATATATAAATATATTATATAGAGGATATATATATATATATATATCTATAAATCCTCTATTAATAGAGATACAGAAAAAATAAAATGCATTCAAATTCCAAACACTGCTTTAAATATATCATGTATAGCCTATATGGACGATGTAACCGTTTTCCTCCCCTCTAAAAAGAACCTCCCCATATTACAAGAGATAAACAAGAATTATACCTCAAATTTTAATTTAAAAATTAACACAAATAAAACTGCTGCATGGTCAATATACACAGGCAAGCACTGTACAGAGATGTTTAATGGTAAACCATCTGCTTTCTTTGGTTTCCCATTCTACCTTGAAACCAATGGAATGAGGCAAAAATTTCAAAATAAATTAAAAATAGATGCTGAAAAAATCACAGCCTCACTTGAAAAGTCATACCTGTCAATATATGCAACGGTAGCACTATTTAATCAACTTATAACTACAAAAATTACATACTATACACCTATAATCAAATTTGCAAAAACATTCATATCTAAAATCTCGTCAATCTGTAACAAACTAATATGGAAGAGAAAGACAGTGGCAATCTTTTTAAAAAATCTGAGCAGACCACCACATAGCAATGGACTTGGACTCCATACAATCAATGTTTTTTTTTTTTTTACACACAGAAATCAGTAAATCTAATAACAGCAACCATAAAAAGATTTCCAGACCTGGAGTGTGTAATCAGTATAATACCCACAGACAGACCACCCCCTTCATATGGATATCTATCCACACTGATTGAAGAACCCAAGCCAATATACAACGAAATATCACTCAATAATGACAACAAGTATACATACTGGGATATTTATAATATACTATATCCAAACCAGACACCTAATCTACATCCATCAGTTCTTGGAATAGGCAACTACTGCAACAATTCAGAAAATGGTCAGTAGAATCAAAATTATTTGATTTTCTACTTAAGCTTAATCTCAATGCTCTATCCACAACCCATTTCCTTAGATTTCGTAGATTCTATACAAATATAGACCCCATGTGTGGGCTATGTCATAGAGAAGAAGAGACACAAGATCATTTTCTTCATTCCTGCAGTGCCCTAAAAAAAATATGTCGCACAATGTTTACCACATACAAAAAGGCTATCATTTCAATTGATGAAATAATAAATACGTTTAAAAAAGGCAACAACCCTGCTATTCGTGCAGCAACATACAGCCTTTATGCCTACTGGTGCACCAGATGCACTTTTGCACTTGCTAATAACCCTCGACACCACCCAGCAACATATTCAATAAAACTAGAACTGTTAAAAAAAAGAGACAGCATCCTAGCTCAACCAGATATATTTGCAGCCACATGGTCACACTTGAAACATAGATCCAGTCTATGAAATATAAAGGCCAATAAGACAGATGATGACATTTTTCAACATCAGCATTTTTTCCAACTTTAAAAAAATGCAAGCATAAATTGAACTAAATAGAAGGCCAAATTTAAAAACAAGAAGGAAAAAAAGTATGCAGAAAAGATAAAGACTTATATACTGAAAGTTGTAATTTGTTTTACATTTGTAAAAAATCAATATATTACTAGATGTGACTCTGTAACTTTTTAGACTCAATAAAGTTTTGCTTTGAAACATAATAATAATAATAATAATAATAATAATAATAATAATAATAATAATAATAATAATAATAATAATAATAATAATAATAATAATAATAATAATAATAATAATAATAATAATAATAATAATAATAATAATAATAATAATAATAATAATAATAATAATAATAATAATAATAATAATAATAATAATAATAATCGTATTTCTCATTAATTAATTATTAATCTTATCCACTGTTTAATATTATGGTCAATAAAGTAATTATAACAACAATAATAATATAATATAATATTTTCATTCTCATATCGCATCTTAAATAGAATATGAGGTATAATCTGATACAATCTGAGAATATGTGGCAACAAATAACGTTATAATTCTGTGCAATAAATGTGTGCAATTAATCATGACCATAATAATAATATTAATACAAAATAATTTTCTCAAATATGTTATATTCTTAAGAATTATGATTTCTTAAGTAAATAATTATATGTGTACTGTGCAAATATTATGTTTGCTTTAGTATCTGGCAATCATGTATTTGTAGTGAAGAAATCAACACAACACAAAATTTTATAAACAAATTTATTATTCTATGCTTTTAACAAACTAAATACAATATTTACAATTATATATGACAGAACCTAACAAATACTAAACTAATACAAATAACATTAAAATTACATATTTCCACATTGAAAAATATAAAAAAATAAATCAACAAGTAAATAAGCCTTTATTCTGACTCATTAACTTTTTCACATTGTTTTAAAATGATAATAATAATAGTACTTTAAAAAAATACACTTATAGTTGAATAAAATTTCCCTAAATTGGCATAGTTAAAAACATATGGTTTTCGTAAGTGTACACAAAAATATAAAAATAAGAAATACTGAAGAAACATTCTTTTTTTAAAAATATGTTCATAGATTTTTTTAATAAATTAATCAAACTTCTAATATAATAGTGCTTGTATTATTTCAAACATTTATCTTGACTTATTCAATAAATAAATTGATGTTAATAAAATAATATTACTGATGTTCTTTTATATACTTTTCTTGGCACTACTCCAAACAAAATCCATATGATTTAAACACAAAATAATAAACAAAAGTTATAAGCATTCATTCTATTGCATGTTATTCATTGTGGATATTTTCAATTTTTCTTAAAAAATATGCATTAACACGTAAATATTAAATATCTTTTTTTTTTTTTTCAAAAATATCATGAATAATTATTATTTCTTTTTATGTTCTTAAAAATAGTTTAAGAAAAGGATGAAAATATCTATGATTCTTTAATATTGACTGTTAACATTTATTTATATTCAATTTCATTTATATTTGACTTTAACCTATACCAAACCATGAAAAAACAATTCAAAAATTATTCATTATTTTCTTTCATAAATACAAGACTATACGATGTAATAACTGATGGTAGCGATATGATGCGTAGGTATGCAGAACTAACTAGAGTATAGGCTCAATAATATAAAATATATGGGATAATCTGCATAGATACAGTGAAAACAAAGGGGTATGACTTCTCTGTCTAATGACACCAAATATAATAATAATTAACAGGCTATTTATTCAGCTCATTCGAACATTAAAATACATAATACCAAGAAATATAATGTCCATAGAAAATATATACAAGACACAGAACTACGTTATCTGTACTTGCATAAAACTCTAAGATAATAATATGTTACTTTCTAATCTCCATACCTCCTACATATAAGCATCCCATTGGTTTCTTTTCGTAAGGCCAAGGTCACTATCACTTAAAACTTCACAATAGATTTAACAATCTACATCGTAAAATAATGAGCATTACTCTAAATAATAAACAAGATTCACGTATGACTTCAACAATCTAAAACTACTATAACAAGAAAAGTTTTATTCACTTTTAAATACATCGGCAATAAAAAATACAACTGATTTTGTTTTATGATATTAAAATCAATATTTAAAATATTTCTAAAATTAGATTCATCCATTAAAGAATCATATGAAAATAATATGTATCAGCAAATTATATTACATTAGTAATATAAAAGAAAAAAGTATGCATATCCTCCTAAAAATTCCTAGCTCATATTCTTAGAATAACAATAAAGTTTAAGATCTAATTAATGGATGCACACATGTTCATGCATTCATGTGATAAGATAATATCACAACATATTCCAAGCAATTCTAGAAAACAATAAAATATACATCTTGTAAAAATTTATATACTTTACAAATCGATACTAAATATTAATACCATACATTCAGCAATACTACAACACTTAGAAAAATGTTTATAAAAATACTTTGCATAGAATTAAAATATTCGTTACAATATTAATTATGTAAAATAATATAGGTGCTATTGCACCTGACTGCAAAATTACTTTTTACTTAAAAACAAATTAACTTACGAGAGAGTGCAAGTCTCTCAGCGCTTGTGATTATTAATAGCCAATCAGATCGTAAATACTGGGACAACGATTTAACAAGAAAAGAGTGGTAACCACTCTTAACTTTACTTGTCTGTCTATATATCCAAGCCAGTCCAAAGTACTTATATCTGAAAGTGTGAATATTAAATACCTTCACACACTACTCACTGACTTCAAATTACAAACATACAGCATGAAATCTTTAGATTCACTATGCTGAAAATAAATATTATTTACATATATTTCTGCAATTTATAACATCGATAATCTACTGCATAGTGAATCTAAGATTTCATGCTGTATGTTTGTAATTTGAAGTCAGTGAGTAGTGTGTGAAGGTATTTAATATTCACACTTTCAGATATAAGTACTTTGGACTGGCTTGGATATATAGACAGACAAGTAAAGTTAAGAGTGGTTACCACTCTTTTCTTGTTAAATCGTTGTCCCAGTATTTACGATCTGATTGGCTATTAATAATCACAAGCGCTGAGAGACTTGCACTCTCTCGTAAGTTAATTTCAAATCATCTGTCCTTTGAAAATAAATATTATTTAAAAACAAAATAAAATTATATTACTCTGCAAGTGCTTTCAAGAGACATGGTTTTCATCTTCATAGCTCTGAGAGAAGTAATTATATGCAAATTATGCAAAGTTTAAAGCTTAATTACTTCATTTATTTGAGATCGCGAAGCATGTGTCCTTGTGGTTGATGGTGTTGCATTCCATTGCAATGAAACATACCTCCTTAACTTTTCTTTTTATGTTGTACATTTCTTTGTAAACTAGGTTGACATCTTGTGGTTCACACAGGGGATTCTGTTAGTATTTGATGAAGTGCAAAAATGGAATAACGTGATGAATCTGACTGAGCTTTGGTGTATGCATATTTGTGTTGTAGTAATCTTGTTTCTATTGCTGCCTTAGATTTCACATGCAAAGTTTTTGATTTAGGGTTGAATTACAATATTAATTATGTTATATTAATAAATACTTAAACAAAATTTTCCTACCTAACCCTAATAAAAACTTAATACTATTATTATTAAATGAAATAATAAACAAAACCATAGATATGAAAACTCCAACTTTCCATAAACTTCAAATTAAAAGTTTTTCTTTCCTCCTAATATTTCTTTATTAGAAGTTATTCATAGAAGTTTTCTCCCCAACACTTGTTGCTAAGACAGCTATTGTCCAATGCTTTAAAACAAAAACTTTGTCTCTCTGGCATGGTCGCTCACTAATAATAATAATAAAAAAATGAAAAATGAAGTTAAGCCGACTTTTATATCTAAAATTATTTGAACAATAATTATTAATACTTTTATGAAATTTTATAAAAAAATAAATTCAATTGTCTATAGATTTCAGGATAACAACTATTGTATGTGATATCACCTGGTAAAGTGTTAAAATAATCTCAGGAGTTTTCCTATTTACTTGGAATATACCGGGCTCAGATGCATCAGTGATGGCTATATAATTCCATATATGTTTTTTAGAGAAAATACATATTTTATATTCCAGTAAAATTATAATTTTATGGTAATTAAAATAAAGTCATTTATACATCTATATTTTAGTCAGTATAATATTTTTAATTACCCACTTTATATCCTTTTTATAATGAATAATTTTAAAAAATCCGTTTTTAGAATATTAAACTGATTTATGGTCTCTTTTTCTTAACAATGACTTGTTATATAAAAATAATATATCTGTAATACTTTTGGATTTTTATCTTTATAACCATTTTCAATAAAATTTTATAGTAAACTTTTTTAAAACAATATTTTTTTAAAAAAATATTTACGGCAAGCTGTTTTAAAATATACTTTTTACATATTAAAAATTAAGTTTTTTTTTTTTTATATATATAGCCTTTTGCTGTTCAAATATGATTATCTATCTTTAAAATATAAAATATAATGCATACAAAATACTAAATTTTAGAAGAATATGTTTGTTTAACTTTTTTAAAAAATAAATAATGGCATTTTTTTTCTCTTAATATAATTAAAATTGTACATTCCTTTGGTAACTGTACTTCCATCCTTAATTCTCTTGAATACATACTTGTTTCTGGTATTAAATCCATTGTTACTGTGAAGTTGACTCAAGCTTTAATAGAAATAATTGATAGGGAATTTATTAATTTAACAATGCATAACTGCTTTAGCTTAGTAAGTTTATAATTCTTTAAATTATTTTTTTTTTAAAAATTTTAAGTAGTAAATGAAGCAATACTTTTATGTTAATAAATAATAATATTGATAATAAAAACAAGTTATTCAGTTATTAAACACCCACTAAGTTATCAACCAACTACTTTTAGTCTAAATTAAATTGACAATTTGATTGGCTATCATATCTCCAACTTGTGATCTAATTTACATACTAGTACTATATTATGTCATTAAATTTTAAAAAAAATAAACTCATGATTCATTTTAAAATATCAAATATTATATTATTTAATTCTAAATTAATTTTCTAATTTTATTTAAACAAAGTAAACATGTTAAAATAACATTTTAAAAATAATAATTTAATAATTTATCCAATATTTATTTTCAATGTATTTTTTTTTTTTTAAATCTAACTTTACTAACAATATTTGTGTTAAAACCACACAATTAAATATTTCTAATATTTATCTTTATTTCATAGCAACAAATGTTTCAATTTTTAAAACAATTTTAAAGTAATTTAAGAAACTGCCTTTAGAGAACTTGTAAGCACAAAAGTATGAGTATTTGTGGGTCACATGACTTTTAAAACCAGACAATATGTAACAATTTTTAATTACTGTCTTAAAACAGAAATAAATCTCTAGTTATAAAAAGTATTATATTAAAAATAATAATAAATAATAGAATTTGTAATAATAATTTTGATATTATTGAAGCTGTAATAAAGTAAACACATTTCTCGATAACAAAATATTATGTTTTAAATAAATTATTTATAACACAAATATTAAATGTAATTATTATTTAAAATATATAACTTTATTTAATTTTAAATCATTATTCTAAAACTAACTTTTAACACTTTATTTAATAGGATTTTTAGTATATTATTTGACTATGGTCAGTTTTCCTAGCAATACAAAAATCATAATATTTAGCTTTACTTTACTTTTATAACATATCAATATAGTCTTTTACATACTTACTCTGACTTTACTTTAACAAAGTTTTTTTTGTAAATATTACCAACATGATACAGCAGTTATACCATTTAAAATGTACACTTGATTTAATTTTTTTTAAAAAAATGACTCAATAAACTTATTTAGACCTAGTACAACAGGCAAATAAATGTGCCCAACACATAAATAACATATATATATATATTTTATATTATTGAAAAATTTATAATGTATATACTAAAGTTCACAACTGATAAAGAAAATCTTTGGTTGACATATTAAAATAAAATAAATACTTTATTTTTACATTTTACCATTAATTTTCCAAACATTTTTTTTCTAATTAGGGTTTTGATAAAAAAAATCCTGTGAAATCTTACAAATTAAACATTGGCTTTAGAGAAATTCTATGGATTGCATGAACCAACATAACAAAATTTGTTTTCTCTTTTGCAATGAGTAAAAATTTGTTTATTATACTTGTTTTGAATATATATATATGCATAAATTTTGTACATAGTGTTCGTTTTACTAATATATCCAATATTAAATGATGTCAATCAATTTTAGTATTTGAATATTATTTATATATATATATACTATTTATGAAAATACAAATAAGGAATAAACAAGTAATAAAACACAATGTCATGATGTTTTTAGTTGTTTTTTTTTTTTTTCTTTTTTTTTGGAATTAAATATTAGAATTGATAGAAAAAAGAGGAAATTGAAAAAAAAAAGGGTATATATATATATATATATATAAAGTTTGATATCTGTATTCGTTTCACAATATATGTAATATACAAATCAATATATATATCAAAATACAGTACAATTTATATAAATTATATTCTTTTAGAAGTACTTTCGACTATACACTTTGTAGTCTTTATAAACTATATAACGTTGAATAATCAAAACGAGACAACCCTTACAAATACCCATAGTTCAATTCAGATTTTCCACAATTCTGTTATCTTAATGTTTGATGACTGGCGATTCATTAACATTTGACAATTTCTTGAAATCAACATCATCAAATGTTAATGAATCGCCAGTCATCAAATGTTAAGATAACAGAATTGTGGGAAATCTGAATTGAACTATGGGTATTGTTAAGGGTTGTCTCATTTTCATTATTCAATGTTATATAGTTGATAAAGACTACAAAGTGTATAGTCGAAAGTACTTCTAAAAGAATATAATTTATATAAATTGTACTGTATTTTGATATATATATATATATTGATTTGTATATTACATATATTGTATATATATATATATATATATATATATATATATATATATGATAAACAAAACAAGTAAATTTTGTTACTTGCTCTAGCTTGCAATTTATAATCACTAGATGGAGTTTTACCAATATCTCCTAAACAAGCTTTTTGTTTATATAAACACTGAAAAAGACAAAATTTAATATCTCTCACATTATCTCCAACCACCAGACCATGGTTTCGAGCTAGCTGGATCACCTCAGTGATGGTAGGAGAACATAAACTAGAACAAAATACTGATTCTACAATCAGCATTTTACAAAACAAGTTTCTATCAGTTTGAAAGCATGAATTTTTCAGATACGTAAATAACTTCAAATCCAGTCAAACAATCTAGACAGCTATATTGGTCTAATATCAGTTCAGTTTCACCATATAGTAAAAGCCTCTGCAATATATATCATTTCAAAAACCTTCAAGGATACATTTATGATAAACAAAACAAGTTATAAATTTTGTTACTTGCTCTAGCTTGCAATTTATGATCACTAGATGGAGCTTTACAAATACCTCTTAAAAAGCTTTTTGTTTACATAAACACTGAGAAAGACAAAACCCTATAACTCTTTCATTATCTCCAACACCAAACCATGGTTTTGAGCTAGTTGGCTCACATCAGTGATGATCTGGTGATTGTAGATAATGAGATATTGAATTTTGTCTCTATCAGCATTTATGTAAACAAAAAGCTTGTTAGGAGCTATTGGTAAAGCTCCATCTAGTGATCATAAATTGCAAGCTAG
This sequence comes from Epiperipatus broadwayi, assembly GCA_028023455.1. Lineage (NCBI taxonomy): Eukaryota > Metazoa > Onychophora > Udeonychophora > Euonychophora > Peripatidae > Epiperipatus > Epiperipatus broadwayi. The sequence continues at coordinate 56,588 of JAQFVV010006784.1, forward strand.
AGCAGGTTACAAAATTTATAACTTGTTTTGTTTACCATAAATGCACCCTTGAAGGTTTTTGCAATGATATATATTGTAGACAATTTTACAATATGGTGAAATTGAACTGATATCAGACCAATATAGCTGTCTAGTTTGTTTGACTGGATTTGAAGGTATTTACATATCTGAAAAATTCATGCTTTCAAACTGATAGAAACTTGTTTTGGTAAATGCTGATTGTAGAGTCAGTATTTAGATCTAGTTTATGTTCTCCTACCCATTACTGAGGTAAGCCAACTAGCTCGAAATCATGGTCTGGTGGTTGGAGATAATGAGAGATATATTAATTTTTTTCTCAGTGTGTATGTAAACAAAAAGCTTGTTTAGGAGCTATTGGTAAATTTCATCTAGTGATCATATATATATATATATATATATATATTCCAAATAAATCTACTCTTTTTATTTAATATTATTTTATATTGCAAATTATAATAAACCCAATATAGGATTTGCACTAAAAATATGTTATTGTTATTTACAAAAAAAAAAAAAAATGATTAAATTTTATTAATAAAACGTCTTTACACTCATTCACATTTATCATTATTTTCGTTATGACAAATATCTCTCTAAAGTATTAAAATAGAATAAAAAACATAAAGTAGTGGAATGTGTTTATAAAAATGTAATTTTAAAATATTACGTTGAAGGGTATTTAATATAATTGCATGTTATAACATTAATATAAGATTGCTTGAAACTTTTATTACTCATTGCGCAAACAACAGGATTGGCTATAGAATGTAAACTTGAAATCATAAACATAACTCTAATGACACAATTTGGAATTTTGACTAAAACAGTTGAAATTGTAAAAGTTACTGCAACTGGAACAAAAGAAATTACAAATATAATAAAAATAGTAAACATTATCTTGGTTACATATATATTTTTTTGAAAACGTCGCTTGGTGGATTCTGATTCATTCATACTTTTTAAGTTAATCTGTGAAGATTGTATTGTGTGATATATATTGTAGTAGCAGATAATAATAATTGGAAAAGTAGAAAAATAGAAAGTTATAAAAAATGAAATAAGGAGTTTGATACCGTTAGAATCCAGTAAAAAATAACATTGTCTCAATACATAGTTAAACTTAAATTGAAACAAACCAGAAAAAATAATAAACATAATTACTAGAAATAAACACATCCAATTAGCTATTAGCATAATACATACATTTCTGCCAGTATACAATTTTTTATAAGAAATTACTGAGGAATTGCAAATAAGGATATAACGATTAACAGCGATGTGTGCAGATAATAGTAAAACATTGCAGCCCCCCAAAAGGAAAACTGAAAAAGAAAAACTACATCCCATATCCATTTTCCAACCTAATATAAAATTATAAAAAAAGTGAGGGGAAGCTAGTCCACCTGAAATAAAATCTGCTATTGACAAGTTTGCTATATATAAATTAGAAATAGTTCTTAAGTGTGAATGAAACATCAAGGTGAGAACTAGAAATAAATTTCCAATTATGCATACTAAATGAATGACGAAAGTTATGACCAGATCAATATAATCATAAAAATTCAAAACGACTTGTCTGTCTTCAAAAATCTTGCTAGTATTGGATTCATTTTTCAATAGATTAAACATTGTCAAAATTAATGTAAAAATACTTCAGTATTTTTTATAGAAACAGTAAAATAGGAGGTAAATATTTATCAAGGTAGTAAAATGTTGAATAGTGATAAAATATTATTTTTTTAATTGCCTGATTTTGTTAATAAATTCCTTTTAGATAAATAGAAAGTTTCCAATTTAGAAAGTATATGTTGTCCATTGTGTGAAAACCTAAATTAAAATGCATATGTAGGTCATACTTATACTAAAGGAAATTAAGACATTTTACATAAAAACGATGGTTCCATTCACATTTAAATCTATAATATAATAAGGATTTTAATGACATTTGACACACAAACACACACACATACATATATATATATATATATATATATATATATATATATATATATATATATATATATATATATATATATATATATATATATATATATATATATATATATATATATATATAGTAATAGTAACAAGTCAGATGTCACATGACTTATATATAGCTTGCACTTACAAATATGTAAAATTAAGAGTGTGCTAATAGCTCTAAACAAGCTTTTTTTTTTATTTATGATAAATAATACTATTACTATTACTATTATTATTTTGCTGTTGTGACTTTAGCTAAATTAAAGAGCTAAGCCTACTAATATATGGGGTATCTGAATTAAGTTCAGTCCCATATGATTTTTTCATTTGGAGAGATAACTTTAAAGACATGTAGATGTCTAAAGTTTCAGATCTTCTTCTAACAATTATCTTTTAGATAAATGCTTTGCTTGAGTTGGGTTTTTTAGATCTAATGTCCCAACTCCTCACTGAAGAGACCCATAGGTCGAAACTGGTCTGGGGATGGGGACCATTTAAAATAAAAATGATTTGAATGCCTTCTCTTGAAGTAGCATTTATCATAAATAAAAAAAAAGCTTGTTTAGAGCTATTAGCACGCTCTTAATTATATATATATATATATATATATATATATATATATATATATATATATATATATATATATATATATATATATATATATATATATATATATATATATATATATATATATAAGACATATTTTGCTGGTTCATCCTTGTTGAAAATGGAAATATTTATATACAGACGTTTCGACTTGATCACAAAAGTCATCCACTGGGTGATAAAAAGTAGAAAGATAGTTGTAGGTGCTACAATCACTGATTTGAAAAAAAAAAAAAACACCTTAAAAGTTTCACCAATAGCAAACATGTTAAATTAAGAATTTTTTTTAAAAAAAAATATTTTCACATAGGAGGATGTTTACATGTATCATCTAACTTAATGATACAATCTGGCCTTTTAAATATTCCAATGACCTCACTGATTTTGCACTGGTAGAAATTATTACATCTGGATATGATCCTGGCAATAGAAAAAAAAAAAACAATTTTATAACCTGAATTTATAGTATGGAATGAGAGTGCTGATGATGTTGCGTGTTGTTTAACTGCGTTAGCATGTACACCTCTCCTAACCTGATGTGGTGATTACTCATACTTATGTAAAAAGACTTACAATTTTCACATGAGATTTGATAAATACCATGAAATGCAAGAGGGATTGAATCCTTAAGTTTGGTTATTATATTGCTGATCTTTTGATTAGTAGAAAACGCTGTATTTATATTATAGTGTTTTAATATAGTCCAATAGTGTATGTAATTTTATTAACATATGGAACAAAATCCTAATAGCTGATTTATCATTTTTCTGTTTCTTATTTTATCCATTCGGGCTTGAAATAAGGCTACTTTAATAAATATATAATTAGAACTATTTTCTAATAAATCAATATTAATATGACTTATTTCTTCTTTCAGATGTGACTTATCTGAAAGGTTAATTGATCCATGTACAAATGATTTGGCTACAGAAACTACCTGAATTGGATGATGATGAGAATGTAAATGTAAATATATGTACATGTGTGCATTCTTTTTGAAAATTGAAAAAAATATAAACTATTTGGTGTTCTTGTAATTAGAACATCATGAAAAGGGAGTTTTCCATCAGACTATATCTCCATTGTCAATTTATATATGATGATGCATATTATTTAAATGTAAGAAAAACACCTAATTAATTCTTCCCATGTTGTCTTATGACAAAGTATCATCTATGTATCTTAGCCAAATGAAAGTTTTTTAAAAATGATGATTCTAAAGCAGGAATTTCTATATTTTCCATGAATAAATCAGCTATTACTGCTGGGAGAGGTGAGCCCATAAGAGTAACAAAACCTTCTATGTAATGTTGTCCATTGTATAAAAAATATGTGTTCAAAAGACAATGTTTAATCAAAGAAATTCCATGAATTTTTCTTACATTTAAATAAACAAAGGAGACAGAGTTTGATGGAAAACTTCTTTTTCTAGATGTTCTACTCACCAGAACACCAAATCGTTTATTTTTTTTTTTGATTTACAAAAAGAATACACTCATGAACAGATATTTTCATTTGTATTATCTTCATCACCCAACTCAGATAGTTTATGTAGCTAAAACTGTTTTAAATAGAGCAAGGAACCATTCAGATAAGTCATATATAAAAGAAGAAATAAATCATATTAATAGTGTTATATTAGCAAATAGTTATAATTATAAATTTATTAATCAAGCCTTATTTGAAGTCCAAAAATGACAAAATAAAAAACAAAAACATGATAAATGAGCTATTAGGATTTCTTCCATATGTAAATGGAACTATGGACAGTATTGTACATATTAAAATGATATAATATAAATACAGTGGTTTCTATTCATCAAAAGATCAGCAATATAATAACCAAGCCTAATGATTCAATCCCTCTTGCATCTCATGGTGTTTATCATATTTCATGGTAAAATTGTAAAGCTTTTTACAGAGGTATGAGTAATTGTCACATCAGTGTTAGGAGAGATGAAGATGCTAATGCAGTTAAACAATACTCATCATCTCAGCACTCTCACTTCATACTATAGATTCAGGTCATAAAATTGATTTTTCTAGTACCAGGATTATATCCAGATATCATAAACTCTACCAGTGCAAAATCAGAAAAGCCATTGAGATATTTAAAATGCCAGATTATATCAATAAGCAAGATGATACATGCAAATTTCCTCCTATTTGGAAATTTTTTTTTTTTTTTTTAAAAAAAAAAAACATTCTTAATTTAACATTTTTTGCTATTGGTAGAACTTTAACATTTTCTTCAAATCAGTGATTGTAGCACCTCTACAACCATCTATCAAGTGAAATAAATAAATTAAAATTGTAAATATTATAAAATGAATTATTATATTTAATTCTTAAGCATATTTTTGTAGTGACTCCAAAGTTGTCTTCAATAAGTATGAGTAGTTATTAAAAAGAAAGCCAAGTGTGGTGATATTAATATATTCACACTAAGGTTATTGTTTTTTTTTATCACCACAATGCATTGTAATAAAAGCTATATATCATCTAACCAAGTTGTAGGGGGTGCAATTAAGAAAAAGAGAATGAGAGTCAAATGTCTTCAACTCTAATTCATATAAAATAAGAAATAAAAAACTGAAAAATCAGAAAAAAAATTGCAATCTATTTGAATGGAATTATAAAATATTGTTTCTTTAAAATGACTGAATAAAATTCTAAAAGACCTTGCTATAGTTTCAACACTGTTTTCTGTCGATTGATGGTTCTTAAAAGTTATACTGGAAAGGAAATGGAAACCCTGTGGATCATAACTTACAAGCATAAATATTGCTTCAAACCAAGAATGATTCAAGAAAAAGTAAGCTTTGACTTTTATTTTGTTCATATTTGTAAAAATTCAGATTTAAAAATGATTCCTAAATTATTTACATCTAAAGGAAAGAGCTGATAATGTTTACATTTTGCACCATTCTTAAACATAGAGCAGAACATAAGTTCATTTGAATATTGTACTTTCAAGAAAATAATTCAAAAATGATTTTGAAGAAAGATTTCATAATATATCATATAATTTTAATAAAGTTAAAAGATAATTGTGTGATTATATGCTTTATTCTTTGTAAAAAGAAAAAAAAATATAAAAAAACTCATCTGCTAATTTTTGTGTAGCCGAATTTGGGTAATGATAGAAATTGAAAATTACAGAATTAATTAAAATGCTAATGTTATCGTATTTATAATTGGATAAATCCTCCTTGGTATTGCTATATAGTTATTACTTTGCCAATGGATATGTAATTAAATAAATATTTACTTTTGAAATTTTACTGTAAATTGTTTATAAATAAGATTTTTAAAATGGTTTTAAAAAATGCCCAGATAATTTAGAAAATTGTTACATATATTTCCGCAGAAGGAAGAACTGAATCAATAAATAAAATTAAAAAAAAAAAAAATGTGTTAATTATAATGAAATACTAAAGTCATTTAAAAGGAAATTTATCTGGATTAAAATGTGATTAAACTGATTTTAATTATGCTACACTGGAAAAAAATATGTAAATATTTTATCGGCCATAAATCAATGGGTGATATTTTTTTTTTTTTTTTTTGCCTTTGGAAAAGTATTTGAAGATCGTCTGATTACGTTAATATTGAATAGGATGGTCAATATATATATATATATACACATTATTGTCGGAATGTTAATCATCATAATATCAGTTCTTATCTTTTCCACTCACAAGGATAAATAAACTTTACTAATAGGATAAACTCTAATGGAAGAAAATGTTTGTTTATTATTTTTGTTATTATTGCTATGTTAGTTTATAATACTTATGTCATATGTCATCTGGAAAATTTTTCATGTGTATTTTTTTATGTATAAAGATACATACACTTATTATTCCACATGTTTTTGCTGTTTTCTCAATTAGGGGGGGGGGATAGTGTTAAATGTCATTTATCTGGGGAGAGGGATAGATATAATTACCTTTCGTATTTTAAAATAGTTGTTAATACTTTATTAAAGAATAAACAACAGACTTAAGTTTTGTCAAAAATATACCACCGACCAAATTGTTTTCTTATATGAAAGAATTAATACAAGTTATATATATATATATATATATATATATATATATATATATATATATATATATATATATATATATATATATATATATATATATATATATATATATATTAGGTTAGTATATGCACTAACTGTTAGTAATAGCACATCAAACAGGTTAGTATATGCGCAACGTTTCGAGGGGTATTATTCTCCTCTCTTCTTCAGGTGTTGCTGGCCTGACCAGTGACAGTACTAGCATGGGATTCGAACCTGGACCCTTAGATTCTTGAGTATTGAATTTTAAGGTAACGCTCTAACCAACTGAGCCATCCTGCCAAAGGCAACAGTCAGTAGTAATTTCATATACTTATCTATGAGGTTCCTCCTGATTTCTCCACTTTTTCCTAAGAGCAAAGTTGATTAGTGGTTTCCATACATTATGTATAGTCACACTAGGTTGGCTTATGGGATTTTTTGCCATTGTCATGTGAGCAGCTTCTTTAAATTTTCTTCTTTGTACCTTTTCTTCTCTATCCAATATTTTTGTATTTTCCCAATTGAACATATGTTCATTGGTACATACATGGTCTGCTACCTTAGACACATCTGTTTTCTCTCTTCTAATCATCAGTTTGTGTTCTTGCAAGTGCTTTTCAATGGGATGACTGGTCTCACCAATATATGTTCTTCCACCTTCACATGGTATTTCATAGATGCAGTTTTTTTCTTTTCAGCATTTCAAGTTTAGGCTTTGTAGATGTTAGAATTCCTCATAGTGTGGTATGGCTCTGGAAAGCTGTTCTGATGTTATACTGATTGCAGATTTTCCTTAATTTGTCTGCTATTTTTGGAATGTATGGGTACACTACAGTACCAATAATTGTCTTTTCTCTTGATGGTTCTTTTTGTTGTCTATTTAACATTTTCTTAATAACAGCTGATGGATAACCATTTTTCATAAGAGTTTGTTCTATATAGATCTTTTCTTTTTCCAAATCACTGGTTTCTGAACAAACTTCTTTTGCTCTGTTCCATAGTGATAGTATAACTCCATGTTTTGTGTTTCTGGTGTGATTGGATGTATAGGCTAGGGTATTTTCTTGTATGTGTAGGTTTTTGGTAAACTGTAGTTTTGATTTTGCCATGAGGGAGTCTTGTCACAAGAACATCTAAGAATGCCAATTTTTGTTCTTGTTCTGATTCTATTGTGAATTTAATTGAAGGGGATATGTTGTTGATGTGTTTCCAGAAAGTTTGTAGCAGTGCTTCACCATGTGGCCATACAACAAATGTATCATCCACATAGTGAAGCCAAACTTTAGGTGGATATGGAGTAGTTTTTATGGCTGTGGTTTCAAGTTCTTCCATGTAAATATTGCTAATCAGGGGAGACAATGGTGAGCCCATAGCCATTCCTTGATTTTGTTGGAAGAATTCTGTGTTATATTGAAAGTAGGTTGTTTTTATACAGAATGTTAATAGTTCCATTATGCTATCAATAGGAAGAGCTGTTCTGGTTTGTAAACTATTATCACCATTTAATCTTTTCCTTACAATAGACAATGCTTCTTCACATGGTACATTTGTGAATAAACTTTCCACATCAAAGCTTACCAGTAAGTCAGTTCTTTCAATTTTCATGTTCTTGATTAATTCTACAAAGTGTCTAGAATCCCTGACAAAGGACTGGGTCTTGTATGCCAAAGGACTTAGAACTTTGAGAAGAAATCTTGCCAAATTTTGGCAAGGTGAATCTCTAGAACTAACAATAGGTCTTAATGGAACATGATCCTTATGGATTTTAGGTAGACCATAAAGATGAGGAATTTTGCTGAAATATGATGTTATTTTACTTTTTCCTGAAACAGTGAAGTACCTGCGATGCTTTCTGAGTAATGCTTGCTTGTAACTTTGTTCCTTACTCGGTATCGGATTTTTTGCCACTTTTCTATATTGGCTTGCTGTGAGGAGTTCTTGTATTTTGTTGTCATAATCAGTTGTATCCATTACAATTGTTGCATTGCCTTTGTCAGCAGGGAGAATAATTATAGATTTATCTACTTTGAGAGATTTAATTGCTTTCCTCTCCCCATAGGATATGTTTGACTTCAATTTTTGTTGCTTGTCAAGTGTTCTTTTTATTCTCCAGCATAATTCTGCTGCTTCTTCTAAAGGCAATTTTTGAGTGACTTCCTCAGTGGCTGCCATTATATCTAATAAAGGGATATTAGATGTGTTAGCAAAGTTTAATCTTTTCAAGAACAGAAATTTAACTTAATTTAAAAATTTTTCAATATTTCAAAGAGATAAATTATAATTATTTCCTGCTGACAAAGCAATGCAACAGTTGTAATGGATACAACTGATTATGACAACAAAATACAAGAACTTCACAGCAGGCAATATAGAAAAGTGGCAAAAATCCGATACCGAGTAGGAAACAAAGTTACAAGCATTACTCAGAAAGCATCGCAAGTACTTCACTGATTCAGAAAAGAGTAAAATAACATCATATTTCAGCAAAATTCCTCATCTTTATGGTCTACCTAAAATCCATAAGGATCATGTTCCATTAAGACCTATTGTTAGTTCTAGAGATTCACCTTGCCAAAATTTGGCAAGATTTCTTCTCAAAGTTCTAAGTCCTTTGGCATACAAGACCCAGTCCTTTGTCAGGGATTCTAGACACTTTGTAGAATTAATCAAGAACATGAAAATTGAAAGAACTGACTTACTGGTAAGCTTTGATGTGGAAAGTTTATTCACAAATGTACCATGTGAAGAAGCATTGTCTATTGTAAGAAAAAGGTTAAATGATGATAATAGTTTACAAACCAGAACAGCTCTTCCTATTGATAGTATAATGGAACTATTAACATTCTGCATAAAAACAACCTACTTTCAATATAACACAGAATTCTTCCAACAAAATCAAGGAATGGCTATGGGCTCACCATTGTCTCCCCTGATTAGCAATATTTACATGGAAGAACTTGAAACCATAGCCATAAAAACTACTCCATATCCACCTAAAGTTTGGCTTCGCTATGTGGATGATACATTTGTTGTATGGCCACATGGTGAAGCACTGCTACAAACTTTCTGTAAACACATCAATAACATATCCCCTTCAATTAAATTCACAATAGAATCAGAACAAGAACAAAAATTGGCATTCTTAGATGTTCTTGTGACAAGACTCCCTCATGGCAAAATCAAAACTACAGTTTACTGAAAACCTACACATACAGGAAAATACCTAGCCTATACATCCAATCACACCAGAAACACAAAACATGGAGTTATACTATCACTATGGAACAGAGCAAAAGAAGTTTGTTCAGAAACCAGTGATTTGGAAAAAGAAAAGATCTATATAGAACAAACTCTTATGAAAAATGGTTATCCATCAGCTGTTATTAAGAAAATATTAAATAGACAACAAAAAGAACCATCAAGAGAAAAAACAATTATTGGTACTGTAGTGTACCCATACATTCCAAAAATAGCAGACAAATTAAGGAAAATCTGCAATCAGTATAACATCAGAACAGCTTTCCAGAGCCATACCACACTATGAGGAATTCTAACATCTACAAAGCCTAAACTTGAAATGCTGAAAAGAAAAAACTGCATCTATGAAATACCATGTGAATGTGGAAGAACATATATTGGTGAGACCAGTCATCCCATTGAAAAGTGCTTGCAAGAACACAAACTGATGATTAGAAGAGAGAAAACAGATGTGTCTAAGGTAGCAGACCATGTATGTGCCAATGAACATATGTTCGATTGGGAAAATACAAAAATATTGGATAGAGAAGAAAAGGTACAAAGAAGAAAATTTAAAGAAGCTGCTCACATGACAATGGCAAAAAATCCCATAAGCCAACCTAGTGTGACTATACATAATGTATGGAAACCACTAATCAACTTTGCTCTTAGGAAAAAGTGGAGAAATCAGGAGGAACCTCATAGATAAGTATATGAAATTTCTACTGACTGTTGCCTTTGGCAGGATGGCTCAGTTGGTTAGAGCGTTACCTTAAAATTCAATACTCAAGAATCTAAGGATCCAGGTTCGAATCCCATGCTAGTACTGTCACTGGTCAGGCCAGCAACACCTGAAGAAGAGGGGAGAAAAATACCTCTCGAAACATTGTGCATATACTAACCTGTTTGCTGTGATATTACTAACAGTTAGTGCATATACTAACCTGTTTGCTGTGATATTATTAACATTTGTTTGCTGTGATATATATATTACGTTTGCCGAGGAACATGTCCACTTTAAATGTAAAAAAAAATATTGATTTATTTGTTTTATCAAGCAGTGACTCACCTATAGATAAGTTGATTATAAAAATGATAGCATTGTGGTCATAGGCTATGATTTAGGAGCATGGGTATTTGACTTTTGATGTCTGTTCCTATTCGTTTCAAATTTTAATCAATTAGTAATTGTGCAGTATATGATAATTACCCTTATCATATTCTGATAAAATAAATGATTTTCGGTATGGTGCTCTATTTTATATCGTTTGAATTCTAAATTTAAAATTTGTGCATATCCTAAAGTCCTCAAAACCCTATTGTTTTTTTTGTTTTTTTTTTTGTAATTTAAGTGTGAGTTTAGCTTAAAGAAGGTATCATTATTTCGTTATTTAAGATAGGCTAAACAGTAATTATAGTGATACTATAAACATCAATTTATTAGTTGTCTCATTACTGAGTATAGAGTCAATGGGATACCAAGTATTTTCCATCCCTGAGTTTAATTTGATGTAGTGGTTGGATTTCAGACAATATATCTGAAATATTTTTTTTTTGTAAATATTGTAAATAAAACTTGTTGTTTTAAAAATTTATTTAGTTGCATGTAGTCTTATTGCTAATCACCATGCACATTATTATTATTATTATTATTATTATTATTATTATTATTATTATTATTATTATTATTATTATTATTATTATTATTATTATTATTATTATTATTATTATTATTATTATTATTATTATTATTATTATTATTATTATTATTATTATTATTATTATTATTATTATTATTATTATTATTATTATTACTACTACTACTACTACTACTACTACTACTACTACTACTACTACTACTACTACTACTACTACTACTACTACTACTACTACTACTACTACTACTACTACTACTACTATTATTGTTATTGACATATCAATAGATTATATTTTGAAATCATCATTGACCAATATTGTACAATTAACTATATGTTATTATATCTTAATAATTTGGTTAAGCCCTATAATTTATTAGTACATCTAATGCATCATCACACAATAATCAAAATGTTAGTTACTTAGAGTACAGATTATTTTAAGTAATAGATTAAAAGATAAATATAATATTGATTTAATTGGTTTTGTTAAACCCACAGAGCTATCATTCACTGATCTGGATCACATGGTTTATAATTATTTGAGAAAATGAATTTGGTAAGTTATTGTTTTTAACTATTAAAAAGTCATTCCATAGGGTTTATTTAGAACTACTAAATGCAGTTGTTAATTTGAGATTATATTAAGAGCTAACATGTGCATTATGTTTGGGTAGTGGCAAAATCCCTCTCACTGACCCAAATATATGTTGTATAATCATTTTGAAATGCTAGAACCCTGAGAAGAATTAGTTGTTAAGTTTCAAGGTAGAATTTAAAGTTGTAATAAATTTTAAAGCTAGTTATTTATTATAGTTGGACTTAAAGTAGATTATTTTCACTATTTTATTAAAGTCATCAAAACATTAAGATGTAAATTATTACATTTTGTCACAAAATGTATAGTTTATTTTGATTTTATGATAATTTTTCTGGTTTTTCAAGCTTGGAATCCCTATTTTTATTTAGATTATCTTCTTAATATTTAAAACAATACTAGTTTATAGTTCAAGATTTTCAGTTTCCATCATCAACATTGTTTGCATTCTTATGGTATTTATTCTCTTTTGACATTAATTTATTATCATAATTGATTACTCATTCATTAAATTTTATTCTCTTATCATTTTAACTATTCATTAACTATTATTATATCATCATCTTCATGATTCATTATTCACCTACATCTACAATCATTTCTCTTCATTCTTAGACTCATTTCATTTTCCTATTTAATTACTACTTGTTTTCCTCATTCATTTACTCACCTACATCACAATTTACTTATTATTTTATTCATAATTTGAGTTTCATATTCATTCCAGAGATATAATTATTAGTTATTTATTTGTTTGCTGTATATAAAATTTAGCTAATCACATTTTTCTGGTTATGTGGAATTTAAAGCTGGTTTGACCAGAAGTTATCCTCTCTATTAATCTCCTTGTGATCTTCAATAAATGAATCATCTTGTTAGTTTTACATTTTTGTTTCTTTATACTTAAATTCTTGATTATTCAGGTAGTGAAGGTTACCAAAGAAGGATTTGGTGCCATGAAATGTGTGGCCAGAATTCATATATTCGATCAAAAAGTACAAAGGAGGATTATAGTGCCAAACGTGAGTCTGGATTGGTTGATGATCATAAGAAGTCACTATATATATATATATATATATATATATATATATATATATATATATATATATATATATATATATATATATATATATATATATATATATATATATATACGTTAATGTTAATTGTTTTAATTAGCTCAAATTAATAAAATAATATGGTTCAGTTTATAAAATAAATAAATAAATATTTATTAAATTATGAAACTAGGAAGTGAAATACATGTGGTAATAAAGAATTACATTGCGCCAATATCCATCAGGTTACTTCCTCAATGACATAAGAACACTATCCGCCCTTTTACTATCCCAAATAATATATCTATAGCATTCTTACGACTTCAACAATAATTAATTGATTAAAATGATACTAATAAATAAATATTAATATTTTATTTAAAATAATCTAGCTAAAATAATATCAGGTTCTTAAACTAATTTAAGTCAATCAAAATTACTGTAGTCAAACATGATAAGGGATTTAATATTATACTAAACCCCAACTAACTAATAACAATAATAATAAATAATAATCTTCATTGTATGATTTAATCTTATCTATCTTCCCCCATTGTAATTCTTATCAACAGTAATAACAATAAAGAAATACTATAACATAATATTTTATCTTTCATATAATGTCGTAAATAAAATATGTGGTAGTATTTTATATTCTGACAGATATATGGGTGGCAACGGATAGCATTACAACTCTATGTAATATTATAATACTTAAGTTATGATCATAATGATAATGTAAATGTAATTTCTTAAACAAATAATCTTAAGAAAATATTATAATTCTTAAACAGTAATTTATTTATTACTGTGCAAATAAGTTTTGGTTCAAACCCTCTATGATAAAGTGTTTTGCAGTATGGAAAGAAATTAGCTTAACACACAAATTTAGAAAACAAGTTTAATATTTCAAATATATTAAGCGCAAAGAGATAACATTGTTATAACGTGAAAGCTAAGACATTCAACAGATACATTTTAAACATGCTTACGTGACAGCCAAACAAGTTTAACAAAATTTTATTACAATAAAACAATCAATAATCTATTTACAATATTTGCAGTTTTCTAATAAATCTTGCATCATTACGATTTCCAGCTTTCTCACAGTAAATTAATAAAATAAAATATAAAACATTAAGTCCTCACTCTGACTTTTAACATAATTTTTCTGTTTTACATATTCATCTGAATTCTAATAATAATGATAATAATTAATTTATATAACTTTTTAAATATTATTCATCATTAAGTGTAACTAGGATATGCTTCCTTTAAACATACATTAGTTATGAAGCATAAATAGAAAATACAAAATTAATAAAACATAATTTATTTTCAATCACTAAAATAGTTTAAGATAGCAATATTGTTATTGTTAAACAAAACATATTCACTTATGTTCATTAACAAAATTGAGTGGATACAATTAATAATCTAATTGTCATACATAATATGACTTACTTAGTATTGATCTAATATGAAATAACTGCAAGTATTGATGTATTTCTTTGTCATTAAATAATAACTAAAAAATATAGCTTTTCTTTATCTTGTACTGTTTAATTTTAATCCACTATTCATTAAAAATATGCAACACCTATATGTTTTAAAACACTTAAAAATATTCAAAATTTGTGAACAACCTGATTTATCATTTACATACTTCTCGTTATCTTAAGATCAATAAATTGAACACACATCAAATTTTCATCTCTTTAAATCCATTTTAAACCGTTTGTATTATTTAATTCATCAAACAAGTATTTAATAGTATTTGGATTTCCACATATAAAACCATCTATAACATATCAATATTATATAGTAATAGTTTTGATAACATTCCTTGTCAAAATATTTTCTTTGTATGTTGAGATTACAAAGTTACATATTTGTGCAACAGTAACAAGTCCTATTGCAAGCCTTTACTCATTTTATAAAAATCATTCTTAAAAACTGAATAAATATTTATATCAATAAAGCTTAATGTTTCAACAATAAATTTTATTATTTTAACATTAACATTTTAACTGTAATACATTAGTAATTATTTTAATAGAAAACAATCTTTCAATTGATCTATACATTTCACTTACATCATACTTACACATTACGTCACAAACATTAATATCATCATCATCATTAATTTTTCAAGAAAAATCAAATGATGAACATATTGTAAATTTACCAAAACCAATAATTACCTGTAGCATTTTCTCAATTAATCAAAATGTTTCATAATAAAACATACACCCCAAATTCATTCATTAATCATAATGGTTGTTTCTCTGTATGCAATTTATATCCATAAAGTTGTTAGGAAATATAGTAGCAAAGGGATAAATCCTATAATAAGTACAATTGTCAATCTCATTATTTTTGGCTTTTTTTAAAAATGTTATTAATACATAGAAGATTATGCATTTGAGTAATTACTTTATCTTCATAATAACATTTTAGTTATAGACAAGTTCTTAAGCCTTTATTTTCATTTAAACGTAGAAGTTTATTATCAGATGCAATTTTTTTATTTTTTTTTCCCCAAAGCAATCTTTATTATATTTAAAATTATAATACAATTTTGGGTCTCCTTCCCAGTTACAGATTACAATATATTCAATTTTCTAAGTTAAATCAATTAGTCCCTATGTTTATAATAATGTTTACATGCAGTGACAAATATTTATATGGAAATGTTAATATAATCTAGTTACATGTCTATTTGTATATTGGACAACAAGGCCCAACCATGGTGAAGTAATCATAAGTCCAATGATTCCCATTCCCTGGATCCCAAATCACAAACCCCCTTGCTTCAGCTGGATAGGCAGACATTCAGCATTTTTCCAAATGCTACAACAGGCCACATGGTCCATTTTGCAAACACACAAAATTACAACAATAGACCAGCCATGCTAGAATCATGTACACCAAATCACAACAAGTACACATTTAACCCAGATCACACATGTCATCCGTGTATTATCTTAGATCAAAGGGAGTAAACAAGCTATAATAATCTCAATACAACTATAAAGCAAAGAAAATATAGGTTTTACACCACATTATTAGTGTACAGTAAAAGCACTACTAAAACTTTCTCAAAATCCAACATTGATTGACCCTTAGATTGAAACAGTCGAATGTCATAATAAATATAATGTCACAAAACATCAATCACACAACACAAATATGATTAAAACCTAATTTTAAATTCTAAAATTTCCAGTAATAAATGGGAAAATAAAAAAAAAAGTAGAATTTAGTGCTAATATTTCAAAATTATAGTATAATATATTTCAACTGAGTGATAAAAGGTACATGTCAAAATGTAAAGTTTCCAATTTCTTATATATAACATACAATTTCAATATTTGAACCCACGATTTACGTTGACAATAACATCATTCCTCACAATTTAAAACCAATCTGGATAGTCTCAAGTTATATTAAGACTCATTTCTCTCATTTCATACCTCAATTAAGGTGTTTTGTTTAATATTAATTCAAATCAGTTTTCCCTCATATATTTAAATATTATCTGATAATCCTAATACAAATATATTCTCCCTAAAGAAAGCCTTCACAAACCATTCCATAGAAACTGTTATAACAAATAAATGCTCTGTTTCTCATCAGGATGTTTTCTTATCCTCTTTTCTTTTTAGACATATCATGTATACTTGTCAACTTCAATACACATTTTTCATCTGAACCCTGAGCCACATCTACCAAAGCTTATTTCACTCTATTTTTGTATTAATATTTGTGGTTAAACATCTTCCAGGTTCATATAATGTCTTAAATTAATTTTTCACCAAATTTGGTCTGTCAGCCATTTCTGGAAAAAAAAAAAATATATTGTCTTTCACTTTTATTTTTTGTAGCAAGTAAATTATCATTTTAAGTGGATCATAATCCTTTCCTTTCTCAAATAATATTCTATTTCTCAGGGAACAAATGCAGAAATTAATAAAGGTGATTAGTCTTATTATTACACAATAACCATTCTTAAATGGTTTAATTAGATAAATGTACACAACCTCCCTATTAGTAATGAATGATTTAATAGCATTTCTTAGGCTAGTCCATAATTCGCATTTCTCTAATATATATATTATAGTTCCATCTTCTTTCTTACACATAGAACAGATGTAGTCTATATTATATCTTTTTTATATATAAAAAGCAGATGTAGGTAAGGCCCCGAGGTTGACCTTGCTTAGAAAACGAATTTGGTACTTTACAATCACAATTTTTTGTATATTTAAAATTCTCTTCTTTTACTTATTTTACTAAATCCTTGCAAAATTTTTAAGGATTGAAAATATGAAAGAATATTATAAATGATAATTTATAATCTTCTGTTCTTTATGACCATAATAATTAATGTATACATTGTTTTGATTTCATTTATAATAATGTTAAAATATTACAATCTGAAATAAAGAAAAATAATAAAAAAAATCAAGAAAGCTATGTTAATATATAAATATCAGCAAGACTAAATAAATAGGCAGTCATCAAACATTAAGTTGATGGCAATATGGGAATATTGACATTTCAAATTATGTGTTGACAAAGACTATGAAGATAGAGAAAAGTATAACGTTTATATTTTTGTTCTTTTAAAAAAAATAATTACTGTATTTCTCACACTTTAACGATATGCTGCTCAATTATCATTATAGATCTTGATTAAAACATCAGACACAATCAAATTCAATACCTGGGTTTATAAATAAAGTATTATTATATTTTATTTTATGTTCAAATTGACCATCAAACATTGAAACATTAGAGTATATATAAGTACCAAATACCAGTTAACTACATTGTGTAAAGTCAAGGGTTTAAAAATCTTCTTATGTAACATTATCTAGTTATTTGAATTCAAGTATAATTTTACAATAACAATGTTTGTCAATTCCAATTTGAAATCACTGTAAGTACTTTTGTCAATTTGAGTTTAACAAGAGAAATAAACTAAAGACATATATTACTGATTTGCAGATGTAGCTCTACATTCATCTGATTTAGTTTTGACCTGTGAAAAGCAGTTAAATGATGAGGATTAAGCTGAACTCGATAAATCATCTAATCAGTTAGAGACTTTCCTAATAGTATTTTGGAAGTGTGGACATAGAATTATATAAATCAGTATTCAAAATAAAATATGGTGTATGCACTTTGAATGGAATTTTTTTTTGCTGTATTAACTTCTGAGGACATTATTATTTTTTTGGACATCCTTTCAAGATAGATCATATTTGTTAAATTATATATAACGTCAAAGTCAAATGTATATTTTTTTAAAAAAAATCACAAAATTAATAAAAAAAATATGCAGCCATACATTAAACATGACTTCCATAAACCCATAAGTCTAATAAGTGATTTAATCATCGCATTATTATGTAAAGTGGAATCCAATTAATCCATTTAAACCTTGGTTAAATTTGATATGTTATTTGTGAACATTGCAAAACTTCGTTTTTTATAAAAATATATGTAAACATATAATTAAAAGAGTTATCTTTTTAAGATTACATATACTAATTAATTCCAGTAATAGTTTCTATATAATAAATATCACATGCTTCATTTTGTAAAACGTTTTTTCAATACTTTCAATTCCAACGTTATGATATTGTTATGTGCACATACTATGAAATAAAATTTAATGTGCTAAAAAGCAAAAATTAACATTAATATGTTAGTAGAGATTTGATGTGTTCTAAAATTGAAAGATTGTGTGATATCTTTAACATAAAAACTGAATATTTGTAGAAGGTATGTTATAATATCATTAACAAATGCTGGAATGTTTTATGTAAGATTATGAATGTTTTCTGTAATAGAAGGATTTACATTTACTTATGTTGCAGACGTTTATCATACAAGTATGACTGCTGCTGGTATTATTATTATTATTATTATTATTATTATTATTATTATTATTATTATTATTATTATTATTATTATTATTATTATTATTATTATTATTATTATTATTATTATTATTATTATTATTATTATTATTATTATTATTATTATTATTATTATTATTATTATTATTATTATTATTATTATTATTATATAATTTCTATGTTAGATAATACACACATATAATGTACTTGAATTAGGCATTTATTTAATTTTTTAGGTCATTCGTTTAATATATTATATTTTTTTTTCATAGTTGTAATCTCAGATATATAAATGTTCAGACATTTACAAACAATAAAAACGATAGACCTATGTGTTTTAGAAATTGACTTTACTCATGCTAAGCATGCTCTCAATATATTGTATACACAAAGTATTAAATCAAGTGCAACATGAATACAGTCAATTTTTAAATCTGAAAAAAATATTTGTAAATGTATGAATATTTATATATCTAAGATTTCATTTACTTAAGTATTAAACTTATAAATGTAAATAACATTTAAGTATTTCCTTTATAATTACCATTTGTTTCCAATTAATACATTATTAGTATTTAAAACTCACTAAGAATTTTTTTAAATATTGTATTATCTAGTATTAATTCTTATTAAAAACATTATCATTTATAGAGAACTCTCTTGCTAAAATTAAGCACTCAAGGCGCATGTAATGAGGTTTTGGCCTTATATAAGTATTATGTTATAATAATAAAAATATATTAATAATTTCCCGATTAAAAATTTAAATGACAATAAATTATTTTTTCTTAAAAAGTTATTTGTGACCATAATAAAACACACACACACATATATATATATAAATTCAAACTAAACTGTATGTGATCAAAAACGATATTTAGACTTATGTAAACGTTTTCTCCGCTATTCTAAAAATCGTGTTTAATTAGCAGAAATTACACTTACTTATTTAATTACGTTCGATTGTTTTTAAAGCGATGTAGATATAAAACAAAATCATAACTTCAATTAAATAAATAAAACATTTATTTTATCTTAATGAATAAGCAAAATTAAATAAATGGTTTTAATAAACAATTGTGGTTTAAGTTTTCAATTTGTTTTAAATATTTAGCAAAAAATCAAATCTATTATAATGTAATTGAAAAAAAAAAAAGAAAATCTAATATTTATAAAGAAATCAATATATTTCTTTAAATTTAATTATTTTTAACTTGGTTTTTGTAAAGAAATTTATTATTTGTTTGCAAAATATTTACTTAAAAAGATTATTTTTGGATCATAGTTATGAAAATAAAACAGTAGTTGTTAATGTTATAAATATTAACTTACATAATAAATGATAGCTGAAATATACAGGCTTATATATACCTGTGTCTATGTAAAATTATTACTATTATTATTATTATTATTATTATTATTATTATTATTATTATTATTATTATTATTATTATTATTATTATTATTATTATTATTATTATTATTATTATTATTATTATTATTATTATTATTATTATTATTATTATTATTATTATTATTATTATTATTATTATTATTATTATTATTATTATTTAGTTAAACATAAAACAAAAATTAATGTTTATAATACCCTTTTTTTTATGATGAACTTATAATCAAATAATATTATTTTAGAGAATATAATATTTTTCAAAATATTTATTACTAATTCATAAATTCATTATTAGATATGTTTTGTTCGTCTAATTATTGTATATAATCTAATCATTTTAATATATATATATATAAGTTGAAAATCATATACTTAATACGTTATTTATCAAAATGTGAGTCTTTAAAAAAAAAGCATATGACGCGACACACACACACACACGAATATATATATATATATATATTTAATGTTATTCTTTAGAAAAATAAAATAATAAAATAAATAAAATAATATTTGGTTAATAAAGTGTGCTATTCCTTTGACCTATACATGGTTTGTGTGAAGAAACAATATGTTCCCCAATGCAATATCATGTTTTTAAAATGACAGAATACTCTAAGTAATGTATTGGTATAATACCAAGTTAAAATAATTTAAAACAAATATAATAAACTGTATTTAGTTCTATAATGGTTATATAAAGAAACAAAAAAAAAACATTAATGTCAATTAAAAATTTTTAAGATCATATTGTTTTGAAAAAAAAAAAAAAAAAAACTGATAAATTTGTTTTGAAGAAAATAATTTCATATGTAATTATAATCACAGATAATTATTGTTGGTTTGAATGTCATTATTATTTTCATGTATTAAACTGTTTTGTAATACATTTTAAATAATATTGAAAACAACATGATTCTAATAAGTTATACAATCTTTTTTACTTATGTTGTAATCAAATGATTAGTTTTTGGTAGATATCGCTGGATTTAAGAGAATGACCAATAAATACTCAATTCATTTTATTAGATAATCTGCATCTGTTCTTCATATTAAACAGTACTAAATTTTGTAACATCACTATTTTTTTTAATTTTGTAAAAATAAATTTGTAATATAATGGACATTCTATCTATAATGTTTGAGTAAATATTTGGTAAGACTTTCTGTATCTTTATGCTATCTCTACTATTTAAAAATTTATGCATTATTGATTATCAGATCAAAGTTAGATTTTTTATTAAAACAAAAGTAAATTGGAGGAATTAACCAAGGGAATAACTATTTTTTTTGTTTTATCTAAAGTAAAGAAAACAAATGTTTTTCAAGTTAGAATTAATTATTTAATGACCGATTATTCTTTATTCATATTTTCTTTGTATAAAAGCAAAATAAGTAAAGAGAATATTAGAAAAAAAAAAGTCAAACACTTTCCTGTGTTTTCAGAAAAATATTGTCTTTTTTATAAAAAAAAATGAAGGCGTTTTTGTACATTGGGATATATTTGACTCATTAATAATCAATCATCAAGAGAGAAAAATTTTGAAAGAAAAAAAAAAAAGATTATATACAAACGTTTTTTTTTAAAGAGAAAAAAATACTTATTTGAAATAAATGTGAAGAATAAATACATGTGATTTCTTTGAAAGAAAAATACTATTTGAAAATAAAGTGCTAAAATTATGAAAGACAACTTAATAATATTTTTAGTGACCTGAGAATAAAATTAAAATATATGTTATATTTTATGCATAATGAAATTATTGTAGCTTCATTCATTCTCTAATTCAACTGCAGTTATTATAATACCAATCTCCAGAAAAAAAGTGTGCATCTTCTTCAAGGTTTAAGCTAGCAAATACATATAGTCTTCAAATAATGTGTATGTTTATCATCAATGTTATAATATTCATTTTTTATGATCCAGATCTTTATCATTATAATCCAATTGGGAATTAAGCTTTATTTCTACTACAATTTTTTTACATGTTTATTATTATAATAGCTAAAGGAAATAAAATAAAAAAACTTTTCATTAGAAAACAAATGTGTTTATTACTTTCAGTGTTTTGGAGACTGACCGGAAATAAACTTTTTTTCCTGGATAGATAGCTATACAGAAAAAAAGTTTTGCTAATGAGATACAATTTATCTAAGTTTTTTTTTTTTTTTTTTTAAAAAAAAGAAAAAAAATAATTGGTAAAATTTTATTTTGTTTTATAATATTAATGTATGTTAAAGTTTATATCTATTATATAATATTTTAAGGATTTTGTAATGACAAGAGTAGGTATTACTATCGCTACATTGGTTTAAGTTTGTATTTTATATGAAATATATGATTTATTACATGCAACAGAAGATATGAACTTTGCATGTTAGGTATTTAAAGAAAAATGTTTTATATTTTTAAACAGGTAAAACAATATTTTAAATTTATCATAAGAAACTAAAAAAAATTAAATACTATAACAAGATATTTTTTATTTAAAGTTTCAACAGAATTTATATTGTATTAATTAAATAATATAATAACAGTTATTGTTTATTAATATGTCCACTTTATATTAAACTTGTATGCTATACATTGCTGTTGAATATTTCTTCATTAGAATTAAATTTATTATACGTTTCTGCATGTCATGTACAATTGCGGATTTGTGACATGTGTATTTTAATTCATTGTTTTTAGATATTGTTTGAAGTATACATTTTAATATAGGTTTATTATAATAAGTGTGTTTTGCTATCATGCATAAGTGTAGAGTTTGTATATGTTTAATATCAGCATATTTTAATATTTATAAAGTTTTTATTTTGTGGGATGTAGATGTTCTCCCCAAAATACTTTATTTTCCATGAGATGATTAGTTTTAATGTAATGTTATGGTATGTTTTGTAGTCAATGGCCAAGTCTCATGAAGAGGACGATCCAGAGTATATATAATATTTAGTATAATTCATGTGTTAATCCCAAAAGAGAATTGTCATTGGTGTGTGTTCTTTTCTTTAGGTGGTGAGACAGACTTCACACCTACATTTTATCCCTGAGCAAATAGGCTACAAAACAACAAATGTTTAATTAGTATTTTTGCATTCCTCATGTGAAATTAAAAACAGCTTTTCACCATAGAAAGTGTAGATTATCGTTTTTTGTTTAAAATTTATGACAATGATAAATGTTGGATTTAAAGTGTTAGTTCTTCAAGAGGAATTTTATCATAAGTAGTGCCTTAGTAATAGGGATCAATATATGTATCATGCTACTGAGCCTTGCTAGTAGCTCAAAAGCAAATCAATGGAAAAAAAAATGTTATAAATAGTTAAGAAATATTTTTCGCTTGAATTAAGTCATCCATTATTAAAATATTTATTATAGTTTATGTAGACATTAAGTTAAGCATGAAGTGGGGAGTGGGACTTCTGATAAATAACCCATAATTAGTAATAATGTATTTAATTATAAACCATAACTTGGTTAACATTATTAGTCGTAAAGTTGATATTTTAATAGATTTCATATAATAAAAGTAATAAATAATATAATAAAATAGTTAGTCAATAACTCAAGTTATGAGACTTATAGAAAAATTACTAAAACTATAAATTAGTGTAGTAGTAAATCAGCTGCACATTTCAGCTAGTTATTCCAGTGTAATAACAATATTTCAAACATAAATGAATTTATTATTTTAATTTATACCCTGATAGAGGAAAGCATAATGTAATAATTTATGTGTAGATGAATGCTATAATATTTAATAAATTGGTGTATTTGTTTTGTTCTGTGTTGATAATAATTGTAGTCTTATTTAAAATTTGTTGTCATTTTTTTTATATATTTTATGCCAAATATAATTGTGTTTGTAAAATATTTGCAAATCATTTTCTTTAGTCCTAAATCATTTCAAACTTTAGAAATCTTAATATACTAGATGGACAAATATATGCAGATCTGAACATTTCATTTTGATTGTAGTTATTTTATGGGATTTATAAACTTCCGACTAATCATTATATAATTGTTAAAATGAATTTATATCCATGTTATTATCCCTGACTGCATAGTCCATTTAACCAGAGTCTCAAAGTAATAGATATTTATTTATTATGTCAAAAAATGGATTCTTGCCACTAAGTTAAAGTAGGTTAGAATTAGGATGCAACATTCGACTTTGATAGTTTTATTCTCTTGTCAGTCGATTGTATCGTTCGATTTACTTAGCAAGTTGGATATACTTTGAAGGTTAGAAAATGGCCAAAATAGAAATAAAAATGCATATATATTACTAGGTTAGAAATTAATTTATTTTTGGAGGTTAGAAAACATAACAGACTATTTATAAAATGGTTTTTCGCACTGGCTTTTTAAAGGAGACTGCCTAGACAACAGTGTAAAATTATTGATTGTTATTGATATTGTAATATTTAAATGCTGATAGTTACATGCATACACACACACACACACACACATATATATATATACATATATATATATATATATATATATATATATATATATATATATATATATATATATATATATAT
This sequence comes from Epiperipatus broadwayi, assembly GCA_028023455.1. Taxonomy (NCBI): domain Eukaryota; kingdom Metazoa; phylum Onychophora; class Udeonychophora; order Euonychophora; family Peripatidae; genus Epiperipatus; species Epiperipatus broadwayi. The sequence continues at coordinate 81,707 of JAQFVV010006784.1, forward strand.
ATATATATAATGGCTCTAGAAAGAAGTTTGCGATTAACTGAAAAGAGAACCTTTGATTCCTCTTGAAGGCCTTAAAGAAACTGAGCAGGGAAAATTCCTAATGTTCACTCCATATATAGTTGTCGTTGCAGCTGTTATTACTATGTGATTATTCATATAGTATATGAAAATGGATGGGCTGTTCACCAACATGCATTAGCCAGTGTGGCAAGTTTATTGGCTTTTTACCTCCGAGATTAAAAATATTTTCCCAATATATACAATCATGACAGGCAAAAATAAACCATAGCCTTTATTTCCAGGAGTCTGTAAAGTCACCAAACAAGGTAGCAGTTGGTGTCCAAAGGCAGAAGATGCTAAGAATCTCCTGATTGTGCACTCACACTAACATTTGATGATGACTTTTTATTTAGGTACTTACAATGGAAGATCACTTTCAAGTGAAGGAAGATTGCAAGAGTTAGAAGAATAACTGTCTTATATTAAATGGGACATTATTGGACTTAGTGTAGTTAGAAGAAAAGGAGAAGAAACAATTGATTTAAAAAGTGGACATATAATCTACTATAAAGTTACATATAATAGAAATACAAGTGGAGTAGGATTCATTAGAAATAAAAAAATGGAAGAATAACATTATGGAGATTGATGGTGTATCAGACAGAATGGCAAGATTAGTTTTACAACTAAATAGCAGACACCAAATGCAGATAATTCAGGTTTATGCCCCATTAAGTTTTCATTGTGATGAAATAGTAGAAGATTTTTATATGGATGTACAAAAGGCTTTTAATCAGAGTAAACAACATTTTAAAATTGTTATGAGAGACTTTAATGCTACAATTGGTAAATAAATGAAAGCTGAAAATGATGTATGTAATTTTGGTTATGGTAATATAAATGAGAGAGGAAATAGACTTATGGAGTTTGCAGAAAAAGAAAAACTTTTTATAATGAATTCTTTTTTTTGAGAAATATGTTAAAATGAAATATACATGGAAACATCCAATTGAAGGTACAGCAGAATTGGTTTATATTTTGACTAACAGAAAATACATATTTCAAGATTGTAATGTTCTTAATAAATTTAAGACAGGAAGTGATCATCGATTAGTAAATAATAAGGTACATCTTAATGCAAAACTAGAAAGACAAAAAATATTAAGAAAACAATATTCACAGTTGATATTATTATTCTTCATAAACATTCTAATGAATTTAAATTAGAACTTACAAATTGGTTTCAAGTTTTAGTAGATTTTGAACATGATTCAGATTTGAATGACATTAATAGGGAAATAACTGATACCCTTTTAAAAACCACAACAAAGATTGCTGGTAAAAAAAAGTAGCAATTGACCAATAAAATTTCTATTGAGTTTAGAGAATTTATGAAGAAAAGAAGGAATATGAGGATATACAACAACGATGCATTAAAAAATACTGAATATGTTAATTTTTGTAAAATGGAATTGAAAAGAGTTGAAAATGATATAAGAAAGTATAATTGTGAACAAGCAAAGAAAGCTGTAGAACAGAATAAAAGTCTAAAGAGTGTAAAACAACATTTTGGTATTGGTAGAAAATTTATATCAGCAATAAGAAAAAAAAAAAACATGGCATTATTACTAAAAATAGAGATGGCACCATGAAATTATTTATTGTATGCATAAATAATAAAAATAGATAGTATAAAATGTTATGATAAATGATACACCTATGAGCAGGCATCACCTCTTGCAATAGTTTATATTTATTTTTCGCATTGCATAATCATAAATTTATTTCCAAATAAAATTATTCTGATTATTCTTCCTTCTAATTCTTTTATATGTATCCAAATGTATTCACATCATATTAGTAATCATCTTTATTTTATTTTTTCATCTCACACATGTGTGACCACACCAGTTTTACATGACCTCTCTATTCTTGCAAAATGTCATTGCTAGCACTCTATACTTCATTAACTTTTGTACTTTTTCTATATTTGCAATTATATCTGTGCATATCTCATATAATTACATTAACTTTTTAAAAGTACAATCCTCAATTTTATAATGAGAATTAGTAATATTGTGTAATATAGGTCTTTTTATTTCAAAACTTATTAGCACATATTGTTGTTAAGATGATTTTTTTTAATGAAAACTATTACCAAGTTCATTTCTATAATTAATTTCATCCACATTGATTTCAATAGTATTTATTGAATTGTAAATATTGATATATCATTGAAGAATTATTTGCATAGATAATCACATCATTAATTGAATCTAGATAGGAAAATAATGTTTATGCTTCTAATAACCCTGGAACTCCCTATCAATAAACAAATATATTGTTGTTAAATGAATATATAGTGTTTTGCATATATGAGTTCACCCCAAATTTTTCATTATAATTTTGTCAATAGCGGTTAAATTTTATATTTTTCAGAATATTTTAACTGTGTATTATGTCTTGACATAATATATAATTTTATTTATTGTCGTTCCTATGAAATTTTAATACATGGGAAACATCCAGTACAAAAAAATTCTATTAATGTTAGCTTTTTCATTTTTATTTGTTAAAATCCAAAATTACCGTAAAAAATTTCATTATTTTTTTTTTTTGCAAAAATTAATATGATATTTATCTATTAGGTTCAAAAATTAATATATATATATATATATATATATATTCCACGTGTACCAACGTTTCGACTATTTTTACTCTATAGTCATTTTCAAGGATCTAGAAAAAACATATTACATTTTAACAAACTTCACATAATAAATCCAAAAAGACCAAAAAAATCAAAACAATATAAAAAACACACAAACTATATATTGTACCGGTATAAATCCACCACGCTTACTCATACACAGTACCCGAGTTCAAACCCAGTCCACGTTTAAGAATAAATTCCAAAACGCCAACTGAATTCAAACCCAAACCCCGGTATGACTAACCGATGATGACTTTATAACAGCACGGGGTAATCCCTTTTCTAGCTCAGCTCAGAACATAGACTAATTCTTACAGTTAATGATATATATATTTATTATACTCTAGATATTGGAATGGTCATTCATGTAACGTATATATTTAAGTTGCCAATACAGACAGTAAGTGGCTACCTAGACTTAGAGAGTAATAAGGTGGAGGACACAAACAAATAGATTAAATAAAGTGTTTAATAAGAAAAATAGAAAGCATATAAATATAGCGTTCATACAAATGAGCAATTAAATAAGCTTACTTTACAGATTCAACCTGGTAACCAAGATTACAGTTTCAGACTAATGCTGAAGCATTAATTATAAGGAGAAAAGAACTAGTTATTCTTAAGGTCACATCTGTAGACTGTGATGCTAAATAGAATATTAAGAATAAAGTCATGGTGTGAGTGTTCACAGGCTTCAGCATCGAATGCTTGGTGCTCTAAGACCAAATGGCTTGCTACAATAGTAAGAACATATTAAGTTCAGGGAAATCGAACAAGCTTTAAAATGGTCTGGATATACATGTTTCAGTTCTAAAGATGCCATACCCGAACTGTGTTAATGAAAGCAGCCATCACCGCAAACCCATCTGAAAGATGTAGCAAGACATTGTAACAAATTACTTAATAATGACACACTCTCAATGCATAAGTAAATACAAATATGTATATAATAATTATTTAATTGCATCTAAACAAATAGTTTCTATCTGCTACACTAACTCATTCCAGTTTGTAGACTTCCATATTAATCAAGCTAAGTAAAAAAAGCTAACTAAATTATTAATCTAATTAATATACCGAATCTATTTATATATAATTGCAATCAAATTAGGGAGGGGAAAGTATATTTACCACCTTAACAACATTAACAATATATTTTTAATATCATATTTAACTAGCATTCTATTTCTAACTAACATATAAATCATAAGTTTTAATAACTTATCATGCAAACCTTAATGAACAATGATGTAAATAAATTAATGATAACAAAGAGAGCATCTACCAGATTAGGATTCAGAAACAGCGATTAATTATGCTATGTAGTATTCTTAAATATTTAGTTGGAGAGTCTAATAATGATCTCTCTTGAAATAAAATATTCCTGCCTCACACACACCACACACACACGCATATATATATATATATATATATATAGTACCATTCATTTATATATATATATATATATATATATGGTACAAATTACTATTTAATATTGTGTATCATTTAAATAAAAAAGGAGAGAACCCGATCTTTAATTTTTTTTTTGTAATATAATGTTGTTTTAAGAAAAACGTACAGTGAAAGTTTAATTTTTCTTTTTTTATATATATATTAGTTAACTAAAATAAATTCAATGTTGGAAAGTGCATACTGAATAATTGATTCAAATAGTGAAATGAAATTTCAAAGGTAAAAGATTGCTGTCAGAAACGACTTTCTGATATTAATTAAAAATGGCTGAAATTCATAACGAGAAAAGAGACTTTATAATAAAAAAAGAGAGAAATAATGTAGAAGTTTATAAAATAAAACAAAAGGTAAAAAGGATTATGCGCAGAACTTCAAAAAAGAATCTGGGGATATAAAAGGAGCCAACAGGTTTAAAAAGTGTCTTTTGTCTTGTTGTTCTAGAGAGTGTTGAGCAATTTGAAGTGCCTCATATTTTTTTTAAATAAAAAAATATTACTAAAATGTGTCCACTTAGATACGAACTGAAATCACTCACCATGAGCAAGTAGAACTCTATCATTTGCCGACACTTTCTCTCGAGAAAAGTCACCTAGATCATCGTCTGACTCTACCTAAATTTGATCGGAGATTTGGAAGGAGTAAAACTAAAAAAAACAACTACTGCGGACTACCCACTGACTGAATTGGACATCAGAGGATCAATGACCTACTTAAATATCAACTTACCAGTAAATTAATGGCCATAACTTTTACATAAAGCTTTATGAATAGAGATTTGAATGAAATGTTATCCTGTAATTTTTTTTTATCTAAAGATTTGCGAACTGAGAAGTGAATGAAACTGTTACCACGAAAAACTAAGACACAAACTAGTTATTACTTCAATATTTGAGTCAAATTATTAAATTCATATGCACAATACTTTCCAATATTGTATTTTTTTCCTTAATTATAAATATTAAATGTTTGACGGGCTAGAATAAATCTTTATTATTAACATAACTTTCATTGTATGTGTATAAAATTAATAATATATTTAAGTTTTATATTTGGTTATGTAGATTCAAATTAGTATACAAATTACCTTTGCTAAGTAGATTTATTTTTCTTAATTAAGTCAAAGGGAAATATCTTCTCCTACTTAACGGGAATTTTAATCCTGATCGTATAATTATTACTTTATGAGTTACAATATGTTTGACGCAGACTCAGTGGGTCTAACGACTCTGGCACCCTCATGTAGAAATTAAAAACTGATTCAGCTCACAATTGTACTCGGTAATAATTCTAGGCTGAGCTGATCAGAAAAGATAGTTATGTTTTCAGAATAATAATGAAACATTCTTCTTTTGTTTTTGAAATAAAATAAATGAACATTTATTTTTCTTTTACATAACTTGATAAACTTGTGCATTTATAATACGTATAGAGGCCTAGAAATATGAAAAACGTTATAATGGCTTCCTAACTCGGGCTTACGAAAAAAAACCCATGACCTGAGAAAATTTAAAAATGGCATAAAATTGAGAATTTAATGTCCACAGCCAGAAAATAAATATGACCACAATAGTGCACAAGTCTAAAAAGTTATTGCACATGATTACAAAAGTTTTTTTTAAGAATATAAGATTTTAAATAAGTTTATATTGAAACAAATAATAGCGGATAAATTAAATAATAAATAAAATCGATCAAAGGCTAGTAATGCCGGTAAAGGTAGAGAGGAATGGGAGATTATAGGGTGATAAAAGAGAGAGGTGTTGGTGAATGAATTTATTAGCAAAATAAAATATTGAATTTATATCGTAATAATTGATGAAGTTAAGATTTTCTTTACTATAGCAAAAATAAAACAACACGTGCATATATTGAATTTGAGAAATAGCAAAAATATTCCCAATATGGCAGAAGGCAAGAAAGAATTGAAAGAGGGCATGGAACCCTTCATAAGAAAACTATTACATGAATTCAAAATGGAATTCAAAGAAAATATAAAGAAAAAAATTGCAGAGATGATCAGAGAATTAAAAGAAGAAATAAAAGAACCAGTAAAAAAAAGAGGAAAAAGAGAAGAAATAAAGTGATCAGTAGAACAACAGAAGAAAAGATAGATAATCTTATTGTGAGTGGGACAGTGAATCGATTAAGTACACATCTCAAGAATGCCCAAAGGTTGTTTTGCAAATAAACGATGTCAAGGTAGAGACATTGTGGGATTCTGGCAGCCAGATATCAGTAATGTCAGAAACAACATATGAACACATGTGTAGCCAACCCATAGAGATACCAACTCTATTAGTGAAAAGCATGCAAATAACATTGGCAACTAACAAAAAGGCACAATTGGGCTCAAAACAAGTTTGGGTGCAAATTAAAATAGGGGATAAAATTATGCCACACACGCTATTAATTCTAAAAGGGTTGGTACATGAAGCCATATTGGGGTCATATTTTATGCACAAAACTGGTTGTGTGATCAATTATAAAGATGAAAAGATTATCTGTGAAGGGAAAGAAGTGGAGTTTGGGTCACGGATGAGAATGAATCAACAAAATGTATGCAATATGGAGGTTGAGATAGAACAGCCTTCAATAGAGGCATGGATTGATGAGATAATAAATGAAGTGAAGGAAGGATGGAAAGAGGACCTAAAAGAAGTTCTAATTGAATATAAATCAAAATTTTCAGATAAACCTGGGGTTATTAAAGGGTATGAGCACAGGATCAAGGTCGCTGACAGTACACCATACCAGGCAAAATCATACCCAGTGCCACACCAATATAGAGCTGAGGTAGAGAGAGAATTAGCTAAAATGGAGAAGTGAGATATTATCACTAAGGGTTCATCAGCATATAATAACCCATTGATGGTTGTAAAAAAAAAGATGGAGCCACAAGAATGTGTTTGGATGCCAGGCAATTGAACTAGATTACATGGCCAGATCAAAATGTTCCATCTCCAATTAATGAGTTGGTAAATAAATTCCAGAAAAAAAAGATATTTTCCACATTAGTTCTGACTGCCAGCTATTGGTAGATCAAGTTACACCCTGCTGACTGGAAGTACACAGCATTTCGATATAATTCTATATCGTACCAATTTAACAAAATGCCTTTTGGTCTCAAGAATAGTGGAGCAGGCCTGCTAAAATGTCTTGACTGTGTACTGTCCCCTGAGATCAAAAAGTTAATCATTATCTACATGGATGATGTGATTATTGCATCCAATAACTCTCGGTAGCACTTACACAAGTTGTTTCTATAAGAGTGCAATATGAAGGATATTTTTATTAATTTATAAAAAAGCTGTTTAGCAGTGAAAGAAGTGAATTTCTTAGGGCACTTAATTAATGCTAATGAAATCAGACCCCACCCTGACAAAATCCAGGCAATACGAGATTTTCCAGCCTCTCGAACACCAAAACAGGTGAGATCATTTTTGGGGCTGTGTAATTTCTACAATAAATTTTACCAAAACTTTGCTTCAGACATGGAGCCTCTGCTGCAATTATTACATAAGGGAATGTCATGGAAATGGACAGAAGAGCATGAGACCATTTTTAGGGTTATTAAAGAGAAATTCCTTAGCCAAGTGATGTTCGTTTACCCTGATCTAAGGAAGCCATTTATTGTTCAGGTAGACAGTAGTGGGTATGGGTTAGGTGCAGCTCTTATGCAAGCTCAAGAGGATGTTTCCTTGGGCATAATTTATTTTGTCAGCAGACGATTGAGAGGTGCAGAGATAAATTACTGTGTAACAGAGAAAGAGGCCTTGGCTGTGGTGTGGGCATTTCAGAAGTTCCGCAAATTCTTGATAGGATCAGAAATGATTGTTAGGACATATCATAAGAGCCAGGAATTCTTAAACCACAGTTATTTAACAAATAGTAGGCTAATCCGATGGAGCCTTTTTCTCCAGGAGTTCAACTATTCCATCCAGTATTGTAAGGGCACTGAAAATGTGGTAGCTGACACTTTAAGTTGGAATATTGTTCATGATACCCAGGACCATCTGAAGATTGAAGATATCTGTTTGGCAAGTGTAGAATTAGAAACAGACACTGTAGTAGAAGAAGGATTGAGACACTTAGGAAAGGTACAATGGCAAAGCCCTACCTACAAGAAAATTATTAACCAACTAGAAGACAAAGATAAAGTGGGAGAAACAGCAGACACTAACCTTGGTGAGAGATACCACCTGAAAGAAGGGATCCTGTGGTATATCACTGACCCGCAAAGGGATCAGTGGAAAATATATACCAGAGAGTTTACAGGAAGGACTTATTGAGTACACCCATCATTTGTATGGGTACTATGGTGTAAAAAAGTGGAAGGCTTATTGAGGACATGGTTCCATTGGCCAAATATGAGAGCACAGGTCACCAGGATAGTAAGCTTATGTGAAATGTGTCAGAAGACAAAACCAGCAAACAAGTCATATCAAGTTCCATTGAATCCTATCATCCCTAAAAAACCCAATGACCTGGTGGCTATTAATTTCTATGGACCATTGCCAGCTTTGGGGAAAATGAAATATCTACTAGTAGTATATGACCTTTTTTCAAAATGGAGGTCGGCATATCCGATGGCCCAGGCCAATACTAGGAATGCCATACAAGCCCTTGAGATACGATATTTTGAAAGGGTAGGCAAATCAAAAACTATTTTGTTGGACCATGGTACACCTTTCACATCTTATGATTGGCAACAGTGGATAGAGAGGATGGAGGTAAAACACGTATTGTCATCCATACAAAATCCACAATCCAACCCTTGTGAGTCGGTGATGAGAGAGTTGGGACACCTCTTCAGGGTATATACTGCATCCAATCATAGAGGATGGGTGAAACAACTCCCAAGGGTGTTAAATTTCATAAATTGGACTCATAAGGAATCTACTGGATTTGCACCTGTAAGACTTCAATTCGGACAAGTGGTACCTCAATTGTATAAATCCACATTACTCGCTAGTCCAGAAAACATTGATAAAGGGAGAGATCATGAAGAAGTAAGAAGAAAATTGGAACACTGTGCCAAGCTCCGGATCCAGCAGAAAGGAGGCCTGATTGATAAGTTTAAAACAGGGGATACAGTATGAGTCAAAATGAATCCTATGAGCCAAACTGGGAAGCATATTTTTAAAAAGTTCCAAAATTTGTATGAGGGACCTTACCAAATCAACCAATGGGATGGTCCAAATGCTTTCTCTTTAGAGAATGGTGAAGGAGAAAGGGGTACCTATAATGCTAGGTCACTGAAACCATATAAGATTAGGACATGGGTTAGAAGTACTTCATAAAGACTTATTAAGAATAACATTAGTTCAAACCTATATTTTTATTCTCGTTCCCCTGCCCCGGTGGTATTGTACCATTTATTTATATATATGGTACAAATTACTATTTAATATTGTGTATCATTTAAATAAAAAAGGAAAGAACCCAATCTTTAATTTTTTTTTGTTATATAATGTTGTTTTAAGAAAAATGTACAGTGAAAGTTTAATTTTTCTTTTTTTATATATATATATATTAGTTAACTAAAATAAATTCAATGTTGGAAAGTGCATACTGAATAATTGATTCAAATAGTGAAAGAAAATTTCAAAGGTAAAAGATTGCTGTCAGAAATGACTTTCTGATAGTAATTAAAAATGGCAGAAATTCATAACAAAAAAGAGACTTTGTAATAAAAAAAATGAGAAATAATGTAGAAGTTTATAAAATAGAACAAAAGGTAAAAAGGAATATGTGCAGAACTTCGAAAAAGAATCTGGGGATATAAAAGGAGCTGACAGGTTTGAAAAGTGTCTTTTGTCTTGTTGTTCCAGAGAGTGTTGAGCAATTTGAAGTGCCTCATATTTTTTTTAAATAAAAAATAATATTAATAAAATGTGTCCACTTAGATACGAACTGAAATCGCTCACCATGAGTGAGTAGAACTCTATCATTTGCCGACACTTTCTTTCGAGAAAAGTCACCTAGATCATCATCTGACTCTACCTAAATTTGATCGGAGATTTGGAAAAAGTAAAACTAAAAAAACAACTACTGCGGACTACCCACTGACTGAATTGGACATCGGAGGATCAATGACCTACTTAAATATCAACTTACCAGTAAGTTAATGGCCATAACTTTTACATAAAGCTTTATGAATAGAGATTTGAATGAAATGTTATCCCATAATTTTTTTTGATCTAAAGATTTGCAAACTGAGAAGTGAATGAAACTGTTACCACGGAAAACTAAGACACAAAGTAGTTATTACTTCAATATTTGAGTCAAATTATTAAATTCATATGCACAATACTCTCCAATATTGTATTTTTTCTTAATTATAAATATTAAATGTTTGGCAGGCTAGAATAAATCGTTATTATTAACATAACTTTCATTGTATGTGTATAAAATTAATAATATTATATTTAAGTTTTATATTTGGTTATGTAGATTCAAATTAGTATACAAATTACCTTAGCTAAGTAGATTTATTTTTTTTAATTAAGTCAAAAGGAAATATCTTCTCCTATTAAACGGGAATTTTAATCCTGATCGTATAATTATTACTTTATGAGTTACAATATGTTTGACGCAGACTCAGTGGGTCTAATGACTCTGGTGCTCTCATGTAGAAATTAAAAACTGATTCAGCTCACAATTGTACTTGGTAATAATTCTAGGCTGAGCTGATCAGGAAAGATAGTTATGTTTTCGGAATAATAATGAAATGTTCTTTTGTTTTTGAAATAAAATAAATGAACATTTATTTTTCTTTTACATAACTTGATCAACTCGCACATTTATAATGCATATAGAGGCCAAAAATATGGAAAACGTTATTATGTATATATATATGAAAATAAATAGAAATAAAATAATTAGCACAATAATTATAAGCATGACTGCAGTCTATAAGGAAATTTAAATAATAACTGAGTACAGTTATTAAGGATTAAATAAATGAAATTACAGTATTCAAAATTCAGTCAAGTTTTTACAATTTATAAATGGGGTAATTTAAAAAGAAATTAATAACTAAGAGCGAACGTTTGATCATTAATTTACATAAGCTAGCTTAATATTTAAATTGCAGATTAAAAATTAGTTTGTAGAGCTCTGCAGTTTATGGAGAATATTACCAATCTTCTTCTGGAGCTTGGAATTCAGGCACTTGAAGGTAGGCATTATGGCACTCTTCTCTGGACAGGTTGCTTTGTGATGGTGTCTTCTTTCAACAGCAGGCTGTGGCTGGAAACTTTTCATCCCAGTGATGATGGTCATATGCCATTATGGCATGTAGGATGGGGTTTAAAATTACCGTTCTCATGCAGAAAAAATGGCAAAACTATGACCCTCCTATTCAATCATTTTAAAAATGAAATGGGTGTGGATTCTGGTGGCAGCACATATATAATTTTACAGAGTAAGCCTTGAGTGTCAAAATATAGGATATTTATACAAACTTTTAAATCCTATATTATTTTCGTCACAAGATGGATTCACAGCAGGTAAATATATTAGTAATTGTTTACTATTTCACTTTTAATTTGTAAAATTGACTTAACTATTGCTTAAATTTTAACCCAAGAACTTTTAATTTGACTCAGCAACTTTGATTCCCTGACGATTCTGCAATAGTGTCAGTTTGGTGAATTTTCTTAATTACAAAGTTATATTTTTAAAATATTATTGTGAAAAATAAGATTTAGAAACTTAGCCTACATACTATATTAAACAGGTGTGTGGTGGCATGATTTTTATTTATTACAATTTAATTTACATGTAGAATTTTTAGAAAATCTTCAATAACATTCTGCTATATATATAAAATACATATTTTGCGGGTTCATCCGTGTTAAAAACTTTTAATATTAATATACTGATGTTTCGACTTGGCTTGTGTGACCAAGTCGAAATGTCAGTATATTAATATTAAAAGTTTTTAACATGGATGAACCTGCAAAATATGTATTTTATATATTTAACCCGTGCAAATCTTCGTTTTACCATATATATATATTTCTTGCTGCTATGTGGATTTTGTATACATATATGTGATTTTTAATGTAAAACTAATAAATTGTCATTTTAATAAAATAAATCTAGAATCTAAAAGATCTAAATTTAAATATAAACATGCTATAATATGATGATATTACAGCCTTTAACTCACATGTATATGTGTGCTGATACACATATAACTATGTTTATGCTTATATACTCATACACAGGGTAGAGTTCAAAGCTAGAACAGATGGTGTTATGGGGTAAAATAAGTGAAATGTATAATACAAGGAATATACAGTTTCACTAAACAGTGGTTGTATTTTTCTGTGTTCTTAGGAAGTTTACTTTTCATACATTGGAATAATATTTGGAATAAGTAGTCATAATTGTGATTTAGTTATCCTTCAATGATTATAACTTAGCAACATATTGAAGATGAAAATATGTTACACACATTATGCTTCACTGTCTGGTGATTCAAAACCTTGAATCAGAGGTTTAAACCCAGCTATATATGTGTTAAATAACTTGAGAGTGAAAGGACATACATACAAGTCTTAAAACCTCCTTTGTTTTTGTACTTTCATAAGTTAAACATTTTATTATAAAAGAATATTTAATAACTTTAAGTCGGAAATATTTAAATTTTCATTCCCTTTAAATAATTATGTATGTGTGTTCGATATTACTAAAAATATATTTTTTGTAATTAAATATTAAATATTATGTATATTTATTTTAGAGTTCGTGTATTTTATTTTATGATGCAATACCAAAGAAAGTTCTAGAGAGTAATTAAAAAAACTGTGAAACTTATAAATAAAAGAATATTCTAGATTTAATTTAAAAAGGGTAATTAATAAATTAAAATCACTTAGCAAACAAAATGTTAATGAAAATTATATATTTTGAATCTATTTGCATTCTCAAAATATATTAAAACAATACTCTCTAGGACTTGTTGCATTGTCATTGAAAATAAACAATAAGTGCATTCAGGCCAGTTAATGGACATCCAGGCCTTATCAAGCAGAAAGAGAGAACATTTGAGAAGGTCTTGGTAACATAAATAGAGCCAAAATTTTAGGCTGTCTCTTAGTGCACTATTTTAATCAGTGTTGCAGAATGGACCCACGTCAATTTAAATTTTGAAATATGAATCCAGAGTAGAGACTAAATTTGCTTCCTCTTTCTTCTTCAAAAATCATTTCCATACTGCGATGCTAACTTGCCATCTCCATTTATGGACTCCCTAAATTAAATGTTGAAATAACTGTCTCAAGATGCCAGCCATTATTTTTCCAAACTTTGCCTTGAGAACCATGTTTTCCTAATTTTATAAATTTACACTTACCAATCCGTAGGACGTCAAGTAATGGAAGGTAAATCTTAATCATGCCGCCAATATGAACTCTTTCAAAACTTTCATTTAAAAACCTAAATCATTTATAATGTAATTCTCTTTCTATTTAAACATAGCATTGTAATGCTAATTGTAACAATTCTATAAAGTAATGGCTTTCTCTTTCTGTTATAAAAATCTAATGCATGAATCTATAACTTTATTTTTTTTAATGCATTTCTGTAATGGATTTCACAATTTCTATTTTTAATATTTTAAATGCGGCAAACTTTTAATTTCAATATTATAAATTTTGTATGATTTAATTTAATATGATAGTAGTTCAATCTAGTGAACCAATCCTAAATTTTATTAGATATCCTCAATATTATGGGATGTTAAATCATAAATTTAAGCTTTCTTACCTAACTAAAAGTTCACTTGATTGAATAATATTTTTAAGTTATTCTATTTGCTTAGTGACAGATTATTTGCTGCTACATTTAATCTATCACTTTATTACCATATTCACACTATTGATTTATTTTCATATTATATTTTAAAGTAAACTTAATGACCTACCTTTGCTGTTTTTTTTTATTATATGGTCAATCATTTGCCCATCACACCATCTAACATAGTAATTATTTATGGAATTAATTACTCATTAGCATATTAATATTTGTTTAATGAAGGAAACAATATTCCCTCTTTTATGTTGTGACATCCTAATTAATATTAAAGGTCATTTGCATACCTTTCGAGGGGATCAAATTATTTCATATCATTATGCTAGATTCTATTAAATTATGAGGGCCTTAATCCACATATCAGCACCATTAAGAACCTGATTTATTTTTTATTATTAGTGTTTCTTGGCTTAGATATCATTACAAAATTTCCTCATTTTTCTTTGTCAAACTTAAAACCTGGAGGAACGGGATTCTTTTACTTATGGCATATCCGTGAATGGGGTTTGGAAGCATTTACCCCAGGATACTGTCAGGTGGTCATTTAGACTTTGCATGGGTTAACACTGGAAAACAGACCATGGAATTCCTATGCCATACCCTTTTCAAATGCTGACCTGTCATGTGTACACGCACATTTCATATTCTTATATAATTGATGAAGTGTTCGTCTTAAAATGGACTCAATCTTTTCTAGCATTATTATTTTAGTCAGCACCGTGATTCTTGTTTAATATTCTTTAATTTTTACCCACTTTAAATCTGTAAGATGTAATGCCATGATTTCTAAATCCATCTCATATGTTTGTTTATATTATAAGTTAGGGAATGTCATTTTAAAGCTTATTTAAGCTACCTGCCCTCTCATTGAAACAATGTTTGAGTGCATTAACAAACAATATTAAATAAATTCTTCTCCAATCAGAAAAGAATAGAATAAAATACAAATAACTTTTCTGTTTGAACATTTTAAGGTCTAATGACTATTTAAGTGAATAATGTAAATTCTAAAATATTTTCATGGATGGTTCAAATGAATCTTATATCCCATTTATCTGTTTTTAAGGTCACTCATTTTTCATAAAATAATCATTGTGTCAAAGTTAAATAATATGGTAAAATTGGTATCTACTGTTAGCATATTAGGCCACATCTTTTGACTATCTTTACATTTTTTTAATCATCATACTCAATTGCAGTTTTGCGTATTCTTTAATCATTAACTTAAGTGCTATTATTATGTAATTCCTTCAATACGCAAATCCGTATTCATAATCAAGTGAAACCCATGATTCTATTAGTGTTATAGGTAAATAGATTCATGACTGTTTATTAAATTGTATATTATTTGTTTATTCATTTTCTAATTAATATTAATAAATTATTAACCATATAATTAGTTTTTAATTCTGCTTTGCCTCTTCATTTATGCATACACATCGTTAATTAGATTGCATTATATAGAGCTCTTTTCCATTGATCTTAGGCCAGTTTCTAGATTTATTAATGAATTTTGATGAAAGGTCTAATTATAATAAGCTATTTCATTCTTTTGGGGGTTCTAAGCCTAGTAGTATTATCATTCTTTATAGATCTCTTGTTTTTCCACTGTTGCTCCGAGACAGGAATGAATAAAATTTCATTTGTTATCAGAAATGTTGTTCGTAATGTTATAGGTCTGGAAAATAGACAATAGGGCAGAGTTCATGATTGTTACTGACTTATGTATCTTGCACATGATTGGACTCTAGGTAATGAAGCAGTCAGTTCTCGATCCTAGCTTCACGACATCTAGCCATAAGCCCACTTCAAACCCTAGTACTAACCTTAAATTTCCGATGCAGTGGGGCTTTATACGTTCAATCCACACTAATTTCCATAAAGAAAAACTTATTTTATAAATGTGTATTAATATTTATTTGTTTGAGTTTAAATTAATCAATGCTATTAATAAATTCATGTTAAAATTATTCATGAATTTATATATATTACAAATGCGTGGATTGTGCATATATATTTATAAATATTTAAATATATATAATTGTTCGAAAGTTTCATTGCGTCGGGAATGTTTTGATTTTACTTTAAATAATTTGTTAAAATTTTAATGATTAAAAGCTACATTCTTTCGATAAGCTTTCAAATTTTTCCTTTCCAAAACAATGGTTAAAGTTTTATTAATTAAAAAAAAAGATAAGTATTTAAAATGTAAGGATTTCCTAATTAAAATCATTTTTCTGATTTTAAGAATTCATTTTCTAATTAAAAAATGAATTCAAGTTAATGAGTTTGAAAGTCTTATTGAAGGAATGTATCTAAAAACAACTAGTAGATTTTGTGACATTGATAATAAAAGAAGGGCTAGCCCGAAGGCATCAGATATAGTATAAATAGCTCTGAAAAGTTTGGAGAGGAAAGAAGCCATATTTGTTGCAGAAAGTGCCAGTAAATTTTGTGCTTGTTAAAATCATGAATTCAAACAGTGTTCCTATCATGGTAAAGGGCTAAACATCAGGAATCTGGCTACGGTTCCTGAAGACCCCTGAAAATCTTCAATGAAGCTGCTAAATCCTTTCCAGACCAATCATGCTGCCAAAATCAAATAAAATGCTGTTCAAGTAATCAATCAAATGTGTGCCTATATTTCCACCAACTCGGACATGTAAACTAAGGAACCAGTCCCAGGAGAAATGGTAATATATTTCCATCATGAATTGTAACTTTCTGGCCAGTTTCGAACTTTACTTTATACTCCCTTTAAGAGCTCTTCTCATTTATAAATGTAATACTCTGTGTAAAACTTTTTATTTATGCTATTTTAAATTATATAAATTCTCTCAACCTCTAGTCTTTAACTTTCCTTTCTTACAATGGTGGTTCATTTACTATATTATATATCATAACGGGCACAGACGTCATTACATTGTTTTTTTATTAGTAAACATGAAAAAAATAAAAGTTCGCAAATAAAACTTCTTTTTTTAAGAATTAAAAATTGAAAATTAAAATTCTATACTAAACTCATATTTATATAAAATTGCACAGATGAAAAAAATTATTAAAATAAAACTTTATTAAAAATAGAAAAGGTATTGTAAAAGCAAAAACTTAAAAAAGATTTAGAGATAAAAATATATCTTTAAGTTTGAAAACAAATTAATTAATGTTATTGAAAAATGGAAATGATTATTTTAATTAGTCAATGTAAACTAGCCTTGGGCATTTAAATGTATAAGCAATGGTCAGATAGGAAAGAAAAACAATGGAATCAAACCTCAGTGAAAGGACCATCACATCGATGACGTAATGTCAATTGAATCCTTAAAATTAATATAAAAGGAAATGTTTTTGTAAATGTTTTCATTAACTGTGTACCAAAATTACTAACCCTAAGTAAAATATTTTTTTTTGTTCATTTTTTTTAAGCAAGTTTACTGATATGTAATGGGCACAGACGTCATTACATTGTTTTTTATTAGTAAACATGAAAACAATAAAAGTTCTCAAATAAAACTTTTTTTTTTTTAAGAATTAAAAATTGAAAATTAAAATTCTATACTAAACTTGTATTTATATAAAATCACACAGATGAAAAAAAATATTAAAATAAAACTTTATTAAAAATAGAAAAGGTATTGTAAAAGCAAAAACTTAAAAAAGATTTAGAGATAAAAATATATCTTTAAGTTTGAAAACAAATTACTTAATGTTATTGAAAAATGAAAATGATTATTTTAATTAGTCAATGTAAACTAGCCTTGGGCATTTAAATGTATAAGCAATCATCAGATAGGAGAGAAAAACAATGGAATCAGACCTCAGCAAAAGGACCATCACATCAATGACGTAATGTCAATTGAATCCTTAAAATTAATATAAAAGGAAAAGTTTGGAAATGATTGAGTGAGTTATTATTAAGAGATGACAGATATGTTTTAGTGTGGAGTGAATGATAAGGGATTGAAAAGATGCACTCTTCAATCTTTTCAATCTCGTTAAAAAATGAAAGAGAAATGACACTGTTTTCCTAGATTGAGGAACATAGGACATCGAGGGAATTAATGCTGGCTCCAAATGGCAAGCAACTGCAAGAAATTAGAAACTACGGACTTGTTAAAACCGTAAGAACTTTATAAAATCTAATGAACAATATTAATTTGAAAACACTAAGAACTTTAAAATGTAAACTTTCCCAGTATTTAATTTATAGAAATAGAATCCTATCTGACCAAGCTAATTCATTATTAATTCTTTTTATTTGATGTATTTTTTTAAAAAATCATTTCCAATTTTTTTTTTGTTCTTTAAGTTTTATTTATGATTTTTGTTTTGCGATAAATTAAATTTTATAAATGTTAAATTTAAGTCAGGTGTGAATGGCTATATGGATTTGTAAAGCTATATTAGGGGAGAGTAATCTTAGGTTATTTGTTTCGTAGTTGAATTAGGTCAACGGATTGGATATATTGGTGTAATTAGTAGATGTAGTATGAAGTTCGCTATGGGCAGAATCGCTGTATATGCTGCACAAAACCTTGTTGCCTATAGATAGGATTGTAAGTCAGCAAAAAGGGCTGGGTACCTTCCTATGGAGTTTTTATTTTATTGTTCTTCTTGCCATACAGATGTAATATCCCTGTATTGGACAAGAGTCAATGTCTTCTCTAACTATACTGTTCAGATGTCCATTCCTGACAATATATTATATTGTGCTGTTGTATTTTTATGCTACATTGAATACATCAATGTATCAGATGGATTGACGTCGGTCTGACTGCGAACTTTTGGCCTAAGGTTAAATAAGGATAGAATATTTTCTTTTTAAATGCAAATCTGTGTAGTCTATTCATACTTGACACTCTAAATAAAAATGCATTAAATTTAAGTTGGTTATAGATACTTGCATGGGTTCATTACCGGTTAATTATGTTTTTGGTTTTCATATTTGATCAAAATGTATAGACATTCGGTAAATACTGATACCTTACGGTGAGTATCTAAGATGTATTTATGTCGGATGTCTTTTAAGTTATTGGTGTCTTGTGGCATCTTATGATGAATGCCATTGGGTTTCTTATAAATTCCCCTCTGCATTTCCATCAATGACTTTATATTTTTATTGTTTATGTTTATTTTGAAATGTTTTTGACCATGTAATCTATGTAACCGATCTATACTCAACATTAAAAACACATTTTATAAATCCATCTGTGCGAACTTATAAAATTTAAAATGTAAACTTATAAAAATTAAAATGTAAAATAAAATTCTAAAATCAAGTTAAAATTATAAAGTAAAAGTAGTGTTAAAATGATTCTTAATTTATATGTGCATTAATAAATGTTTGTGTGTATAATTACTGGCAGTGGCTTATTTTATTCTTTTTTAAAAATTATTTTTAGATAAGAATTTATAAAATATAAATCTCTGCTGTTCCACTGAGCTAGTGACAATGGGCTAACTACCGGAATCAAAATAAATGAAAAAAAAAAATTTTTTTTTGACTTATGTATCTGCTTACTATATAAATTTTCTAGGTTCAAATGCCTAGATGGCGCCCTGGTAGTTCAGATGATGTTAAGTTTCCTGCCCAGATCGTTATAATATATTTATTGTGTGATTTATTAATGTTATTTATTTTTAATTATATGCCAATAATCCTTCGACTCGATGAGCTCCTTCGTTTCATTTGCTTTATGCAAATAATATAATATTAAGTCTAATCATAATTCTCGCCCATTAGAACTAAATTTATATGTTCTGTTAATCATTGAGTTGAAAGAAATTATTAAATGTTTACTATTTTTATAATTGGCTAATAATAAATTATTCGCTCCATTTCTAATCTATGCCCCAGCTATTTTCTCATGTTCACCAATATTTAGTTATTCTTATATAATGTTAAAATATGTTGTTTTTGTAAAAGGGCCGATAAAGGAATCAAATATACTCTAATTCAAATTTCTGTTACTCGCTATTAAGATTCAGGAGGGGCATGATGTTTGGGCATAATTAATATGATTTACAAATACTTTAAAATAATTTTAGTTAAAAGCTCATTTGACTTTAACCCTTAAACCGCTAATTATATTATTGGTTGTATGAGGTAAAAATCAACTATTTTAATTGGCCAACTCACAAACTAAAGACAAAGCCTATTGTTAAAACATATTCGCCTATAATATTAAATTCAACTCAGATACATTTATAAAAAGTATATTACTAATTTTTCAGGTTATGAAGAAAACGAAAGTTCTTTCAAAAATAAATTGCTATTTATTTATTATAAAATATTCAATTTCGGCAACATAAAAGCTATAATATAAACAAAGAGGTTGTGACAAAATGCCTTTTACATTATAGAAAAGTAAATATTTCTTTTTGCTAAATCTAAAATATTTTTACTAAAATCATCAATATTTTTCGAAAATAATTTTGTTTTTTTAGTATTCTCTCTGAAAATCATTTGTAATTACTCAATATATACTTAATATTCTGTAAAATTATATTTGAAATGAAAATCTCAGCGTTTTTCTTTATTTTCTTTGATCAGGCGGTTTCTTTGTTCTTTCCAGCCAATCAGAATGTCTTTTTCGGCTGAGAGCTGGCTGACAGCCAATCACCGACAATGTTCTTCTTTGTTTAGTTTTAAATGTGGTTTTTTTGATTTTTTACTTGTAAAATAATTTGGAAGAGGGCACCATCTTACAGAACTTTTAAAAACCTAATCAATAACTGTCAAACGAATATTCTAGCATTAGAACTAGCAGAGTTAGAGTGACGTCAGATGTCGATGAGGGACCTCATAAGAGGTGGAAAAAGGGTTAATTAAATTGATCAAGTCTTCACGTAGAGCATTCTATAATTGGGTTTTATTATTGAAATGATGACTCTCTAGTTATCATCGTCGAACGTTGCTGATGTAGGGCAATCTTCCACTCCATTAGGCTTGTCGGTGGTAATATTTCTGTTATTATAATTATAGAGGAAGAAAGCACTTCCTCCCATGCTCATGTTATAATTGGAACACCAATGGTTCATAGTTACGACATGGCCTGGTTGTCCCCATGTTCCACATCTCCAAAGGGCTGTAAGACTTGTGAAATACAAGCCACCATAATACTTAAACTACCGACCAGCGATTATCTTTTATGTTTACTTTGTAGCTCATAATTTGTAAGCACCATTACCTCTCTGTTCCAGTAAAGCCCGTTCTGATGCTCATAATTTGTGATGAAGTGATTTCAATTAAAGTCGAACAAATTCTTAGTTATCTCAAATTAAATAGGTTTTCTAATTAAGGTTAAAGTTATACCCTAAATACGTATCTTGAATGAATTTGCGAATGTGAAAATAAATCTCACATTTTTTTTTATAAAATTAGAACAGTAATTTCCTTTATAATGAAACAGTAAGGTCTGCTTTTCAGATCTTTGTTTCACCTTTTCTCACCTACTTCCTACTCTCATACCTTAGTTTGAACCCAATCTATCATAGAGTGTCTGCAATACACTTATATATCGAAAATCCCACCTAATTTTAAACCACGAGCACAATGCTCGTATTATATATAACTTATTCCCAAATAAAATAAAATATTATAAATTATGTATTTGTTCACATAATTTACATTTATTAAAAAGTAAGTTATATAAGTCGTAATTGCGCACACACTATGATATCCATTTTAAAACATATCAAAATTATAAATTGTTAAAGTTATTTTATTTGAATCTATTTACAAATATATTACCATCGTAATATATTTTGATTTAAAATAAAATTCATTTACTAAATATTCGTTTAGTAAATAGATTCAAATATTGCAATTTAAAAAGTAAAATCATTTTCTTTAATTTAATAAAAGTTATTCCAAATATTTCTGTTAAAATAAATGAGGGACAATAGTTTAATTAGTAAATGTTGTATAAGTTTATCTAAAAACAGCAGATGTCCACTTAAGGTTTTCTTTAATTAATAAAAGTGATTTTTAATTAAATCTAGTTTGTAATTCGAATGTCGACAGGGAAAGTAACAAAAGAAATTAATTTATGTTGAATTCCTTAGACATTCCAATGATTTAATTACAGCTGATAAGTCCGATATTTTTGTAATGCTACGGGGCAGTTCTATTGTTAAATTCTACTATAAAAAGGAGGTTTTTCGTTTGTTCTCCAGTTAGTTGTTTTTTTATTCTAATGTGTCTAAGAGAAATCATTCTGTGTGCTATTCTAATAATTTGCTAACCTTGACATGTTTAAGTAGAGGTGTTAAGATGGCTATGTCCCCTTGGAATAGCCAGCTGCTGCTCCATACCATCGGAAGGTATCACAAGGACCCTGGAACTGCTGCTGCCGCTGCCAAAATATGAACATTCCAGATTTTGCTGCTGAATTATAAAACCTGCCGAACATCTACCTGCAAATGCATCTCCAGAGGTAACCTAAATTAACCCAAGAGCTCTTGTGATTCCTAACTAACATGCTATAGCTATTTAAAATTGTTTTCATTATATTTCACATAACTTCATTATGTATTTCTTTAATGTGTTTAAATATACTCAACATTTTGCTCTATCCTTGGGTTAATATTTTCTATTTATAAAGCTTTCTTTTATTTTATTATGATAATGTGTCAGAATCGTCTTTGACCGAGTGAACTATTCCCTCTATTGAAAGTAAGATGCCGCTATTAAGGCATATTTTAAATTTATAATTTTCCAATTTTATTATCTTGCAAATCACTCGTTCAATGGCGATTCTTTTTTTTAATATAATATAATCACATAGTTTAAAATCTACATGTTATTGATTTTAATCTAATATAAGAGTATGTGCGAAGTCAATGGTTAAATGTGTCCCTTAATGCATGATTGCGTATATAAATCTATACTTACTTTTTAAACCCACAAGCATGCATTTTCTTATTTTAATTACCATGTTCTACTTTAATTAGAAAGTTCATCATTGACGTCGAGAATGTGCGGACCCTTTTAAATGAATTTTGGGGAATTTGATTGGGCATTTCTCTTAATCTAAGTAAAACCCATTCAGTATGTTTTATATACTCTAGTCTCGTATTGCTGGTACATGAACTGGTTGTTGAGACCGCTTTGTTTTATTTTTCCGAGGATTCTTTACACGGCTAAGGCCATTCTCTCCATGCTTGCAGTTTCCAGGCAGAGGGTGTCCCAAATGACACCCCTGAGAATTAAACGCAATCGTCACACAGTCGCTAAGTTTCGGCTGTTCGTCAAAATACTTTCCTACGGGTTAGCGGCAAGATGCCCTCCGTAATTATTCCGGATCTCCAATATTGTTTTATTTTATATTTATTTTACAAAGCATCCGTGACTTAAATGTGTCACACCCTCCAACTTTAATAAATTCATTATCAGCAATACTGACCTCCCAATGCAACTCTATTATTATTATTCTCAGATAAATGCTTTGATCCCATTCCCACTTTGTTGCTTAGTAAGCTTTAGTCCATGCTATTCTCAAAATCAATAAATATTTTAGAGCACTTAATTTTCAAATATTTTCTTAAACTTGTATAATTTCTCACAGCACCTCGCACATGTTCCTATCTCGTCAAGCACATTATCATAATGCTATTAGCCCGAGGAATAGAATATATCACTTTGTTTTAAAACCTTTTGTCATTTATTGAAATATCATGCCAACAATTATTTAATACGCATCCCTGTCTCATATAAGCAGACAGTGGTGTTATATATATATTTATATAAATAAATTGTGTGAAATTATTTAAAACTAAATTTGATCTCTTATTTTATTTGATTCCTATCACTGTCTCGGTCTATATATATATATTTTCTGCATTTCTTTTGTAAATCCATAGACGTTAATTAGTATAAGAGTCTTTTGTTTCTCCCTGACCACCAGGCACCGGTCAAAGGTTATACTAGAAGTGGCACCAGATGCGTTATCACGTAGATGGCGCTGTGAAAATTGGACTTTAGATTCATACTTAGTATATCTAGAAGGCAACCCCTCCTAGAATGTTCAGTTTCGTGTCTGGGGTTTGAATTCTGCAGTGTGTTAGTGAGATAGACGATTCTGACTGTTACGAAGTAAATTTTTTTTTCCGGGTCCATGGCTTGCCCAAACATGGAGCCTCGATTATTTAAACACCCACATCCCTGTAGATCTCAATTATATAAACACCCACATCTCTGTAGCTTAATTTTAGCATTTTGTATTCGTATTTAATCACTCGAATCCTTTATATTTTTGATATATAAAATATCTTTTCAAACTCTATACTATCTATATTGTTTATTTGCATGTATATTTCATATATTTTATTTGACTTTGGCATTCAATTACTTATCCTATATAATCAGAACTTGTCCAAATATGCTATAGTGCGATACGAGCCATCTGTATTATCCGTATTTATTGTTTCACTTAAATCACGCTATGCACGCATAGCGTAAATTACTTAAATATTGTCCCAAGTGAATATTGTGACAATTATAAATATTTCAAATATTGTATTTTCTATCAAAATAAAGTTTTATCAGCTCAATGCGCAAGATAGCATAATGATAATTTTGTATGGTAATGACCTAGATATAATAGGCTATTGTATGGAATTCAGAAATAATTATAAATCAAATGTTGTAATCAATAAAAAAAATGCGAATGTTTTAATGAGTGCCCGTAGTTAAATGGAATTATTTAAAATTAATTTTGGGAAGCTAACAGTCTATGGATATTTTTAACTGGTGACATGGCACCCAAGGGTAATTTCACTAAACGGAGTTACTTCTAAAATAAATTTTGTGACCAGGCTAAATTCTTTTATATGTAATTTGTTTTTTTCAACGTGTGTAAATTTTTCTTAGACCAAATAATGAGACGTGAATCGGATCAATGATTATGTAAATAAAAATATATGTTTGCAAATCTTAAATAAGAGGGAACGAAATAATTATACCCGGATCTAGCGAATGTTTATATATGTAAATAAAGTTGCTTGAGTTTAAAAATATATTTTAGCAAAACAATTTGACAGGTAGAATTTAAGAGATTTTTATATATACAGGCAGTTAAAAATATATATGTTGGCAGCAGATTTAAGCGAGTAATTTTAGCAGTAGTAAAAGGGCAGTAATTGGGGTTTTAGTGATAAATGTAAAAGCAGCAATTAGGCCAACAGAACCAAGAGGGAGATAGCCTATTAGCCATCAATAAAATTGTAATTAAACATAGTAATCGCAGAGAGTCAAACAAGGAAAAATAGTAATAGTATTTTTTAACCGTATTAGTTTTAGTAAGCTCAACGTAAAACCAATTTAAAAATTTTTCTTATCAGTGCTATACATTGTTTTAAAAGTACACCTATTTGTTTAAAAAAAATTTTTTTTAGGATATATTAAAGAAAATAAAAGAAAAAAAATCATCATCAGTCACGGTAACATCCAAGGCCATGGAGGATACGGATACTAATGAGGTCCGTTTCCAGACTATTATAGAATTGTTTAAGCAAGGTGAAGAAAGAGTGAAAAGATGGGAAGAAGAAAGCCGAAGGAGAGGTGAGGAACTTAGAGCGCTGTACAGGCTCCTCCCTGGATGGCAAGAGATGGCAGATAAACTCCTGAACCAGAAAGTTGAGACAAATGATTCCACAGAGAAGACTGATACACCAGACCTGGGACCTCGAACTCAGCCAACCCAGCTCAACACTAGAATATTCCAGGAAGTAAAAAAATGTTCCGAACTTTCTTTGGAAAGAGTACTTCCATTAAATGATGTCCAGGACACAGGACATCAAACCCAGCTAACCAAGCTTCATCACATAAAAATTTTTCACGAAGTCAAAAAATGTCCACAATTGTATTTAGATGAGATATTTCCAGCCAAGAATGTACAGGACTTACGGATTCAAACCCAGCTAACCATGCTTACCACCAACATCAAAGGACGTAAAGAAAACCAGGAAAATTTCCCACCTGATATAGCAAGAATATATGTGATAAAGGAAATAGTGAAAACAATGATGGCACTGGATTTCAGCCCATGGGCCAAGGAGCCACCAGATAAGGCAAATAAGTGCAACAGCTTAAAGCTTCAGTTATTAACCACCACTCTGGATTTCAGTCCCTGGGCCAAAGAACTTCCAGACAAGGTAAAGAGACCTGATAACCCGAGACTGCAGCCATCAAATTATAAAAGCAGTTATTACCCACCAGACCCAGGATTATAGTAGTTTTTTAAACAAAAAAATAAAATAAAAATGGACACGTCACAGGATAAATGAGCAAGGAGATAGGATATGACCAATATTAAACTTGTAAAACGTTAAATAAAATTTGTTGAAAGGGGAAAATAATAGACAAAATGTTCGCTAGATGGTAGATTTATTAATATGATCCGGGTATATAATTCAGTTTTGTTTCTTCATTATATTTATATCCTGTAAATTATGGGTTATCTTGTAAATTTTTTTTATGCAGGCTTCATAGGTGGATACCTGTTGTAAGATCTTTTTTTTTAACAATTTTTTTTTGTTCCATCACTAAGGGAATGTGAAACAGTAAGGTCTGCTTTGTAGATCTTCGTTTCACCTTTTCTCACCTACTTCCTACCCTTATACCTTAGTTTGAACCCAATCTATCATAGGGTGTCTGCAATACACTTATATACCGGAAATCCCGCCTAATTTTAAACCACGAGCACAATGCTCGTATTATATATATAACTTATTCCCAAATAAAATAAAATATTATGAACTATGTATTTGTTCACATAATTTACATTTATTAAAAAGTAAGTTATATAAGTCGTAATTGCGCACACACTATGATATCCATTTTAAAACATATCAAAATTACAAATTGTTAAAGTTATTTTGTTTGAATCTATTTACAAATATATTACCGTCGTAATATATTTTGATTTAAAATAAAGTTCATTTAGTAAATATTCATTTAGTAAATAGATTCAAATATTGCAATTTAAAAAGTAAAATCATTTTCTTTAATTTAATAAAAGATATTCCAAATATCTTTTTTTGGGTTGGATAGCTGGGTTTGAAGACATGTACATGTCTGAAAATTTCAGATTTTCCACTCAATAGATAACTTCTAGCTAAGTGCTTAGCTTTGGGTTGGTATTTTTAGATCTAGTGTCTGAACCTACCCTGACACCTCTCTGAGGAGTGCCAAAGCACGAAACCATGGTCAGGGGTTTGGGGAGGGGTTCCTGACGGAGATATTTTAAGTGCTGGCTCTGGCTAAGCATTTATCATAAAGCTTGTAGAGGAATTGGCAATCCTCACTGTATATAACTTACAAGCTTAAGAGATAGGGTCATGTGATCTATGAATTGATCTATGACTTTTATTTTGACTATTTATAGTCTCTGCCAAAAAGTCTTATGCAATTTTATATTGCTATGACTACTACTATATGGCATGGCTGAAGATCTATCAGCCCCATGTAGCTATTTGGGTTGGATAGCTGGGTTTGAAGACATGTACATGTCTGAAAATTTCAGATTTTCCACTCAATAGATAACTTCTAGCTAAGTGCTTAGCTTTGGGTTGGTATTTTTAGATCTAGTGTCTGAACCTACCCTGACACCTCTCTGAGGAGTGCCAAAGCACGAAACCATGGTCAGGGGTTTGGGGAGGGGTTCCTGACGGAGATATTTTAAGTGCTGGCTCTGGCTAAGCATTTATCATAAAGCTTGTAGAGGAATTGGCAATCCTCACTGTATATAACTTACAAGCTTAAGAGATAGGGTCATGTGATCTATGAATTGATCTATGACTTTTATTTTGACTATTTATAGTCTCTGCCAAAAAGTCTTATGCAATTTTATATTGCTATGACTACTACTATATGGCATGGCTGAAGATCTATCAGCCCCATGTAGCTATTTGGGTTGGATAGCTGGGTTTGAAGACATGTACATGTCTGAAAATTTCAGATTTTCCACTCAATAGATAACTTCTAGCTAAGTGCTTAGCTTTGGGTTGGTATTTTTAGATCTAGTGTCTGAACCTACCCTGACACCTCTCTGAGGAGTGCCAAAGCACGAAACCATGGTCAGGGGTTTGGGGAGGGGTTCCTGACGGAGATATTTTAAGTGCTGGCTCTGGCTAAGCATTTATCATAAAGCTTGTAGAGGAATTGGCAATCCTCACTGTATATAACTTACAAGCTTAAGAGATAGGGTCATGTGATCTATGAATTGATCTATGACTTTTATTTTGACTATTTATTCCAAATATTTCTGTTAAAATAAATGAGGGACAATAATTTAATTAGTAAATGTTGTATAAGTTTATCTAAAAACAGCAGATGTCCACTTAAGGTTTTCTTTAATTAATAAAAGTAATTTTTAATTAAATCTAGTTTGTAATTCGAATGTCGACAGGGAAAGTAACAAAAGAAATTAATTTATGTTGAATTCCTTTAGACATTCCAATGATTTAATTACAGCTGATAAGTCCGATATTTTTGTAATGCTCCGGGGCAGTTCTATTGTTAAATTCTACTATAAAAAGGAGGTTTTTCTTTTGTTCTCCAGTTAGTTGTTTTTTTATTTTAATGTGTCTAAGAGAAATCATTCTGTGTGCTATTCTAATAATTTGCTAACCTTGACATGTCTGAGTAGAGGTGTTAAGATGGCTATGTCCCCTCGGAATAGCCAGCCGCTGCTCCATACCATCGGAAGGTATCGCAAGGACCCCGAAACTGCTGCTGCCGCTGCCAAAATATGAACATTCCAGATTTTGCTGCTGAATTATAAAACCTGCCAAACATCTACCTGCAAATACGTCTCCAGAGGTAACCTAAATTAACCCAAGAGCTCTTGTGATTCCTAACTAACATGCTATAGCTATTTAAAATTGTTTTCCTTATATTTCACATAACTTCATTATGTATTTCTTTAATGTGTTTAAATATACTCAACATTTTGCTCTATCCTTAGGTTAATATTTTCTATTTATAAAGCTTTCTTTTATTTTATTATGATAATGTGTCAGAATCATCTTTGACCGAGTGAACTATTCCCTCTATTGAAAGTAAGATGCTGCTATTAAGGCATATTTTAAATTTATAATTTTCCAATTTTATTATCTTGCAAATCACTCATTCGAGGGCGATTCTTTTCTTTAATATAATATAATCACATAGTTTAAAATCTACATGTTATTGATTTTAATCTAATATAAGAGTATGTGTGAAGTCAATGGTTAAATGTGTCCCTTAATGCATGATTGCGTATATAAATCTATACTTACTTTTTAAACCCGCAAGCATGCATTTTTCTATTTTAATTACCGTGTTCTATTTTAATTAGAAAGTTCATCATTGACGTCGAGAATGTGCGGACCCTTTTAAATGAATTTCGGGGAATTTGATTGGGCATTTCTCTTAATCCAAGTAAAACCCATTCAGTATGTTTTATATACTCTAGTCTCGTATTGCTGGTACATGAATTGGTTGTTGAGACCACTTTGTTTTATTTTTCCAAGGATTCTTTACATGGCTAAGGCTGTTCTCTCCACGCTTGCGGTTTCCAGGCAGAGGGTGTCCCAAATGACACCCCTGGGAATTAAACGCAATCGTCCCACAGTCGCTAACTTTCGGCTGTTCATCAAAATACTTTCCTACGGGTTAGCGGCGAGATGCCCTCCGTAATTATTCCGGATCTCCAATATTGTTTTATTTTATATTTATTTTACAAAGCATCCGTGACTTAAATGTGTCACACCTTCCAACTTTAATAAATTCATTATCAGCAATACTGACCTCCCAATGCAACTCTATTATTATTATTCTCAAATAAATGCTTTGATCCCATTCCCACTTTGTTGCTTAGTAAGCTTTAGTCCGTTCTATTCTCGAAATCAATAAATATTTTAGAGCACTTAATTTTCAAATATTTTCTTAAACTTGTATAATTTCTCACAGCACCTCGCACATGTTCCTATCTCGTCAAGCACATTATTGTAATGCTATTAGCCCGAGGAATAGAATATATCACTTTGTTTTAAAACCTTTTGTCATTTATTGAAATATCATGCCAACAATTATTTAATACGTGTCCCTGTCTCATATAAGCAGACAGTGGCATTATATATATATTTATATAAATAAATTGTGTGAAATTATTTAAAACTAAATTTGATCTCTTATTTCATTTGATTCCTATCACTGTCTCGGTCTATATATATATATTTTCTGCATTTCTTTTGTAAATCCATAGACATTAATTAGCCACCCAAACTTCTTTTAGTATAGAGTCTTTTGTTTCTCCCTGACCACCAGGCACTAGTCAAGGGTTATACTAGTAGTGGCACCAGATGCGTTATCACGTAGATGGCACTGTGAAATTTGGACTTTAGATTCAAACTTAGTATATCTAGAAGGCAACCCCTCCTAGAATGTTCAATTTCATGTCTGGGGTTTGAATTCTGCAGTGTGTTAGCGAGATAGACGATTCTGACTGTTACAATAACTGAATACCTTTATCTGCCTTTATTTTCTCATTGGGGGCGTAGACATATAGCATTCCATAATTTGCATAATCGTTGTTGGCATATAATAGGATCTGCCATCATTATGGATCTGCCATCATTATTATAATTATAAACTATGTTTAAGGACTAGAAGTAATTAATATAATCATTTAAAATTTGAACAAAACTATTACTATTATTATTAAAATATTTTATAAACACACTTGGTTTCCTAACTCTTTTATTCATAATTATTTTAATGTTAAGGCTCGCTGTTTGTGTT
>JAQFVV010006784.1:115000-259360 GCA_028023455.1 Epiperipatus broadwayi
ACTTTTGTTCTCCATCATGAAGGTGCCCATCTTTTGTGGATCACTCATTTCAGGAATCTTGCCAAGAATCAGTGTCTGGTCCATAACTTCCTTGTCCATTAGCCCAATGCCTGATCAGACCTCAAAAGTTTCAGAAACAGGAAAGTGCATGGGCACAAATACTCCTTTATTATCATTGGCCTTATGCTACTTTCCTTTTATATTCCTGTCCAGTGAATCAGGAATTGATGAACTCTTACTCGATCTCCCAGCCTCCTGACTTCCTGACCTGTGAAGAACACTTCTGGTGTCTGTTGTATGTTTACCAGCTTTCCTTTTGTATTTTGCATCAGGAATGACTGCAGACTCTGTCCAAATCATGTAAGAATCAGACTCTGTGCTAGAACTGGTAGACAATCAAGGAGTTTTTTCAAATGGCTGTAGAATGGAATGACTCATTTGTTCTGAAGGCTGTGATAACCCAGGATTAATAGGTAATGACAGCATATTTCCCTCTTGAATTGATATAATAGATTGCTCCTTTTGCTAACAAGTCATAAAAAATTAAAATTTGTATGCTTATACCATATAAAGAACTTCATGAACTTTATTAAATATAATGTCTATATCTAATACTTTTAACACTTTAATAATTTTTAATTCACTGAAAATAATTAATAATCATCTATTTTTTTTAAAAAAAAGTGAGTGCGATTAATAAAATATTGCTAAGAAATTCAGCATTTCTAAAATAAACAACGTGCAACCTCAGACAAGTTTGCATTATTCTTAGCATTCTGCATTAAACATCAAAAACAACAAAAAACACTTTTCTTTTTATTTAAAAATGTGCATTATTCTTCTAATAGTAAATTAAACATTTAAATAAAATTAAAAAAAAACCACGTCATTAACTAGTTAAACTAATCAGCCCGAATTAAATTAAATTCAATTAAATTCAATTTCAGCATGTAACACTGGAATGCGCAGGGGGGGGGGTGATGGTTTTGCTGATCTAAAGGATGGTCCAAAAGATGCATTACTCTGATTAAACCAAGTTTATGATTTGTCTCATAGCTCTTCTCACTAAAACTTTGCATGAGTTTTGGGAAATGGTATTTGATCCTATTCTTTTGCAATTTTTTTCATCTTCCAAAATGTGTAGGGAAGTGCAGGGATGGGCTTACAATTATTAGTATGTAATATTACATCAGCTAGGGTCTAAAATCATTACTTAGAAAGCACATTAAAAGAGTTATGGTCAGTTGAAATACATACACCCTAACATCATATAGTAGTGTTCAGTGGGCCATAATATTTGTGCGCAACACCACCTAGGCCTAATAACAGCTAATATGAACAGAACTGTTCCATACACTGTAAGTTAAATGGCATATTTCTGTCTTTTTGCACAAAAACAGCACCACCAACAGATGTACAGTGGCTATTTTACTTTTTAATATTATATATATTTTGGGTTAATTGTTGTAACTAATTTACTGTAAATAAACCTACTTTTTATAGAATAAATTTGTGAAGCATTGATTATAAAATTGATCTGTATACAAGAAATACAAACTAGTTGTAGATGACAAAATATAAGTTGCTAATATAATAAGTAATATAGAAGTGGGGTTACATTTTTAGTGATGGGATAAACTATTTTTTTGTTATTAGTAGATTTTTTATTATATGTAAATGTAATAAGCAAACAGTAAGACATTAAGATTTTAATTTGAATACATTCTTTTTTTAAGAAAGACTAATAGCAGTATAAATTAGTTGCCCTACTATCACTTTATAATTGTCGATTATCATTTGTGTTTACCATTAATATCTAAAACAATTTATTTTAGCATACGCTGTATTAGAATTACCTTATAAACTTTGTGAGGTGTTATATCATTAATAATAATAACAACAATGATAATAATAATAAGGATGAGGATAATGATGACGATAATAATAATAATAATAATAATAATAATAATAATAATAATAATAATAATAATAATAATAATAATAATAATAATAATAATAATAATAATAATAATAATAATAATAAATATGGTTTTAATTTCTCCTTATATGTAAAAACAAAAATACTTAATTGTAATTATTAATTAGAGAAAATATAACTTACTATTAAAAAATTTATCGGCTGAACGTTTTCGAGGAACCATGCCTCATACTCATAGCCTTCATGAAAAGTGTAATAAATATATGCAAATGTAAATATTCAAATAAGGTACTGTTACGTAGCCCATTTTTTCGATAATAATAATAATAATAATAATAATAATAATAATAATAATAATAATAATAATAATAATAATAATAATAATAATAATAATAATAATAATAATAATAATAATAATAATAATAATCAAATGTTTTACTGCTGGAAAATTTACAGAGTGGTGACAATAACAAAACTGGCCATACTTGTATCAAGCCACACAGAGCACATAATCTGATAGTTTATTGTTTGGGAGTTCATAAAATACTTGAAAGTCAGAAATTACAGTGTTGGATCAAAGTTCCTGAACCTTGATCTCTAGAAACTGTTATTCCATTAATATATGAATCAGCACAAGACCTTATATCATGAACATAAAATATAAATATTTATTTCTTAAATGATATTTCTAAAATGCAAAACAATGTTATATTTTCAATATTAGTGTAAAATTTGATTATTTTCAAAAGAGATAAAGATAGCCATTAATATTGATTCAAATGTTAATTAGTTTATTTATATATTTTACTTCTGATTTAATAGCATATGAACAGATTCGGATAAGAATTTTTTGGCTAATTAATCCCAAATTTTTGAACAAAATTTAAAGCTGGCTCAAATAGAATATTTTAGATTAAAATATATTAATTATTTAATTGATCATTTATTTACCTTTTAAATAAAACTTTAAGTACGCATTAACTTTTTAATAATCTTTTTTTTTAAAAAAGATAAAAGTAAAAAAAACAACAACAAATGCATGAATCAACATATTGTATATAAAAAAAGATATATTTGTAATCTGTTTTGTATTTTTTGTTTAATAAACTTTGTGTTGCTTTTTTTTTTCAAAAACCTTGTAATCAAGCTAGTAGTATGAGAGCCGTGACTCTCGAAAGCGCTCAGCTTATAGTTTAATAAGGTATTAAATATTAGCTTAGTGTTCATGCATTTATAGCGCTAGTATTGAAGTACTATAAATTAATATATAATGCAATTCTTATTGAATAATATTAGCAGTATTCCTCCGCTCTTATTGTAAAATGTCAAAAACATTTTATAAAATTAACTCAAGCATTTAAAAATTAGATAAAGATTGACTTTGCATACTGCAATAGAAATCATTTAAAGTTTGGTTACTGTTTTAAACTATTCCTAGAAAATTATAACTAAGTTAAAGCTTAAATTGTATGTTTAATTTTTTTATACTAGCCAAGTTCCAACGGAGTTTGTAAGAAAATTGAATTATTTTTAGCATAATTATTATTTAAAATGTTTTTAAAACCAATAAAAATAAGAAAAGTCTTTCTTAAAGTTTTAAAATTATTAAAATTATATTGAAAAATGAAAGAAAACATGTATTTGTAAACTTTATTTAACGTTGTAAAACTAAAAATAAAATAATATGACTAACTATATTAATTTTTATTGTTTAAAAATATTAATAATTATAATACTAAAACAGAGTTTATATTTTTTAATAAAAGTATCATTCAAATAAATATTTGAAATAAAACGACTATCATTGAAAATAAATAGTATCTTACAATTTATCTTCATGAATATAACACAAAATATTTAAATTGAATTGATCAAAAAGCATATACGTTTAGATATTATTTCCTGATTATATTTGTTATGGATTCTTTATCATAAAAATCTTTACACAAACACAATGCTATATAATAGTTATTCACATAAGGCAAGCAGAGACAATTCAAAGGGGATCTAGAAATAATTAAATTTTATGCAGAAATGAACCCAATATCACAATGGAAGTTTTTTTTTTGTTATTTTCACATTGTATTTGTTAATGAAAGAAACTAAATTAAATGAAAGTGATAAAAATTATTTTTTATAGTTGATTATAAATTCGATTTCAATTACAATTCTATTTCATAGATGTCACTATTTTTTGTTAAAGATTAAAGATTATAGAAAAGATGCAGTTTGTTTAAACAAATTCAAAAATCATTTGAGTGCTATCCATTGTCTTTTATTAAATTATAAATGAATTTATAGTCTAATTTTTTAATTGTTTATATTTTTTGGAAAATTATTAATATTTATTTCGTTTTATAGTAATAGCTTTTATACAGAAATTATTGAAATATTTTTTTAGTAATATCAAACCAAACCCATCTCCTAGCAAACTCTTTTTTTTATTTGCTTATCTCTAATAGATGGCTGATCTTTGATCTATTGCTTTCACTTCATCAATATATTTTATTTATTTACAAAGTTAATATTCCAGATTTTAGATTATATTTATTTCTAAATTATATTTTGACAATGTTTAGAAAAAAAAAGTACCTTTAGTGCTGAAAAAGCGACTGTTGAATATTTAACAAATTTGTACACCTAATTAAAAAAACACTATTCTTTAAAAATATTTTCCCTTTTTTTTTTAAAAGTACGATGAATTTTTTTTTGAAAGAAGCTCCTTTATAAAAAAATAAATCTGTACAATATAATCTTTTAAGATTTGTTTACAACTTTTAATAGATTAATTTAAAATCTATTTACAACTTTTACTTTAAAAAAACAAATTTTATTAGGTCTAATAAAGATTACATTTTGTATAAAGCAACATAATTAAAGGAATGAAAATAATTGAGACAATTATTAGACAATTGAAATTTGAAAGACTCAAGTTATATAATATTGTCCGATGTTGACAATTGTTGTGATTATCCATGTATATTTGAGTGGCTGGGAAGTTTGTATAGCTTCCAAGTCTCTTCAAAAATAAATTTTGATGACAATAGTTGATCCCTATTTTTAATGTTTTCCATTGTTTTCCTAAAACAGGCATTTTGATCTGGGTGAGGCTGTGTGTATGTCATTTTACACCTCACAAACCAGATTGATTATGTTATAAAAATTGATAATCTGATGATTGTGAAATGTTTAGTTTTGATGCTTTTTTGCAGGGAGATTATAGTGTAGTAGTCTGTCTTAATGTTATTATATATTATTTGTCTCACTGTTCCCAGCACATTACATGTTGTAATGATGTGGTTGTAGGACTCCTCTTCTCTATGGCATCTTGGGCACATCAGATCTACTTTTGTGATATGCTGTCTATGACAGAGGAAGGATAGAGTTGGCATAGCTTCAAAATTTAATTTGATTATGAAATCAAGGTACTTGGGCTCCAGAGTCCAGTATTTAAATAACGAGGTTATCCTATGGTTGGTTAAACCCAGTTTCAGGTTTTGGATGCGTAGCTCTGGGTTTATTAACTGATGCGCTTCCCAGATGTTTATTTTTTTAAGCCATTCTATTGTGATTTCAACATAGCACTGTATATTATGAGCTTTTGTATAAAGCCAGCTATTTCTTTTTGGAGATGGTGTATCTTTGGCTGTATTGCTACTAGTATTTGTGTGTAGCTTTTAACTGGAATTACATTAACAGATTAAATACCCAGGTAAAAGTTATAAAATATTATTAATTTATTTGCCATAAAATGGAATATTATGAAATAATAAACAATATTTTGAAATAAAAATGCAGACAATATTTTCTTTTTAGAATTTGAATACATGATTGGTGAATGTTTTATCTGAAAATTTGTCAAAGGCATAGTCTTATGTTTTTGGACATGAGAAAAATCATTTCATTGACATTCAAATCATTATCAATAGTATTCTGTCCCATGAACAGGTCCAGAAAGTAGTCACATCATCAATTTATCTTTTCACTTTATTCTCTTCAATGCCCAGTTCTTCAATTCCACATAACTCTTTCTATCTCATATCATCCAACAATATCAATCTTTTCTTTTTGGAAGATCTTTCCTTAAACTATAATTTTTTCTTAATTTCCTGAATCAATCTTTTTTTTCCATTTATTCTTTTCAAAACTTTTTTATTTAGTGTTTTATTCATCCAACTGATGTTTTCAATTTTTCTCCATTTCCACATCTTAAAGGCTTACAACCTGTTGTTAATTTTATTTTTCATTGTCCACGTTTTACAACCATATGATAGTACACTACAAACATAACATTTAATTTGTCTTTTTGTTCATTCTCTCTTCAATGGTCCACAAAAATATTTTTTTCTTTTAATAAATGCCTCCTCTGCCAATGCTAATCTTATTTTATCTTCATTTCTTCTGTACTCACCCTGTCAACTATCCAAATATCTAAATCCTTTTATCTGTTAAACTATATTGTCACTGATTTCTTTTTGCATTCTTCCCTATCCATAAACACTTATTCTTCTCAACATTAATCTTCATTCCATATTTAACAAAACCTTCCTCCAATTGAGTCAACATATCCTAAAGATCCTTTTTATCCTCAGCTATAAAAGGTATATCATCTGCAAATTTTATACATTTTATTATTCTACCTCCAACATTTGCTGCTCCACAATCTAAATAATTATGTAACTTGTCTTCTAAATAAATATTAAAAAGAATATGTGGCATACTGCATCCTTACCTAATATCTCTTTCTATATTCACCTCATCAGTCTCATTATTGTCCAATCTAATTCTCATCTTTTATCCAGTATATGCATCTCAAATCAATATTATCTCTTTCCAAAATACTCTTTTATTTTTAGAATGGTCATAAGTTTCTTCCAAATTACTCTATCAAGCTGTTTCCACAAACCAACAAAGCATATACCAATTCCTTTATATTTTTAGGTAATAAATTGAGAGGTTGCCAAATTCTCACATGCACCTACTGTTGCTTCTCAGACAGCCAATCAGATATTAAGACAGCAGTCTGAAGCATGATCAAGCCACAACACATGAAAGAGTTTTTGAAAAGAAAAGGATGGTTCCACCCTCTTCTCTACTCTATATATATATATATATATATATATATATATATATATATATATATATATATATATATATATATATATATATATATATAAAAGACAGTCTTAAGCATCTTGACTTGAAAGCATGAAGCTATAAATATATTAATATATTGCTCACTGAGTCTTAATTTATGATAGTACAGCCAGCTAGAAACCTTAAGTTTACTACGCCGTTTTCTAGATGTTAATATAAGTTATCAGCAACGTATATCTCTCTGCAATTGTTTTAACAACAACAACAGCATCTCTTGCACTTTTCCTTCTTTGAAAAAGAAACTGTTCTTCTCCAATATAATATTCTACCTTCCCATAATTTTTTTGAGTTAAAATTCTCAATAAAACTTTAGAAGCATGAGATAACAAACTTATTGTTCTATACTCTTCACATTTAACAGTTTTCTTCTTTTCAGCAATTGGAATCATTACAGTTCTTAAAAAAATATTCAGGACAAACACCTCTGTTATATATCAAATTGCAAAGGTGAACTATTTTCTTCATAGTAAAATTTCCCATGTCTTTCAAAAATTCTATAAATATTGCATCCAAATCAACAGCCTTGCCATTCTTCATTTGTGCAATTGACTTTTTTACTTCATCTGGAATTATGTCAACACCTTTATAATCTTCTTCAATATTTTCTTCATTCTCAAGTTCATAATTAATTGAATTATTTTCTCTTCTAAATAGACACTGAAGATATTCTTTCCATCTTTTTAATATATCATTGCATCAAATAATCTCTTTTCATTCTTGTCTGAAAATTTTACTTACTAACCATGTCTTTTTTTCTTAAGTAACATTTCTAATTTTATCAAATACCAAATCATGTGTTAAATAATTTCTTTCTCTATATATTCTTGTCCCAACCATTTTTTTTTACTAAATCTATTTCTCTTCTTAGCTCATTATTAAGTTTTCTATATGCATTTTGTCCTTGATCAGTATTAACATTCTTCTATCTTCTCTATACTTCCATATTTTCCAACAAACCTTCTGTTATCCAAAGTCTTCTAGCTTTCTTTAACCAAATAGTGCCAATTTCATTTCTTGTTGTTGTTAATAATCCTTCTTTAATCCTACACCAGTAGTTTTCAGGACTGTTAATATATTCATCTTTATCAATCCTTTTTATTGCGGTTTCATATATTAAAACAAATTTCCCTCTTTCCATTTCTCTCAATTTATCTAAGTTCCATCTTACATATTTTTTCCTCTTTTTATTCTTTTTAAACCGAACTTTATTTAGTAAACCAATTTATGATCTGAATTTATATCAGTATTTGGCAAATTATGCAACCATTAACAACATTCTTGTATTTATCCTAAATCAATATATAATCAATTTGATAACATTCTCTATTATCTGAAGCTTTCCATGTATACAATTTTCTTCTATAATTTTTAAAACAAGTGTTTGTATTCATAAACCCATTTTTCTTACAAAATTGTACAAGCCGGCTACTTCTTTAATTTGTTTTTTTAATATCATAATTTCCAACATTTTTTTATTTCTTACCTTTCGCCACAACAGAATTCCAATCACTCAATAGCATGGTTTCTAATTGCAGTCTAAAAACTTGATTTTGTTGCATTTAATGATAGTGTTATGTTGTCAAATCGGAAATTATTTATTGACGCGTAAAATTTCTCATATACAATGCACGGACCAATAAAATTATTAAACAAAATAGGGAAGCTAACAATATGTACTATTTATTTTAATCTAAAATAAAGTAGTCGCAAGATATGTGTACAAAACATTGATTCAAATATTAAAACCATTTATATTTTACAAAGGTATTTAAGAATGTAATAAACATGAGATGCTAAAACAAAAAATAATTATGAATATTGAAAATTTTTTTAAAAAAGTATTCTCAGTTGAGAGGTTTTTTTAAATATATATTTTATTATATAAAATTTAAATTCTTACCTACAGTTTGCCAGAGCTATAAAATATAATATATACGTATGTATTTGTGTGTATTTTATGTTAGTTTTTCCCAATTGTTGTATATCAATCTTCATTTATTTCTGCTTAGTTTAACATTTATCTTTGGGTTCTCTGTCTTATTCAGCAATTACTATCTTGTGGCAAACATATATATAATATATATATATATATATATATATATATATATATATATATATATATATATATATATATATATATATATATATATATATATATATAAATATGTAAGCTATTTTCAGAACTCTTGATATATACAATATATTAATACCACATCAAATATTTTTTAAACTAACAATTTAGAAGACTCTGTATTTGAATCTTAACGTATTAACTCTTTTCATGAAAATATGTAATTCTAAAGTACTCGTTGACTGACTTAAAATAATGCTTTAGAAAGACATATTGTAAACAGTTCAACTATTTTTCAAATTCATGATTAATCTGGCAATTACATTTTCTTCTTTGACATTTGAAAGTAGCACTGAATATTCTTCATAATTCCTTTTAGAACTACATAATTGGAAGGAAGACTGCAGTTTAAACAGAATATCCTAGTTTATTATAATGTCATATTTATTTAATTTTTTGATAGAAATCTAATTTTAGAGGTGCGGACAAATTATTATAATACTTACAGCTCTATGAACTCAAGAAACATTTTTATTGAAAATTTTAATTCAACTTATAAATGATGATGATTGATAAATGAAGATTTAAATTGGAAAAGAAATGATAATGAATACTGTCAATACACAGCAATTCTATTTATATTAAACCAACTTCCCTTATAATCAATGTTGTTATCTGATTTAGCTTTTAAAGTTACTTTATTCATTCTTCGGAAAAAAATGATTACATTTGTTTATATATTTTTCTCTTTGTCCACATAATATCCAATGTTAAAAACAACTAACAAATGAGTACAATAAAATATTCAATTATACCACAAGAGGCAGAATTATATGTATAAAAACCAGAGATTACTTGTAATTCACAATTACATATAAACATAAATTCATTAATGTTTTAATGAAGTAATTGTGTCACGTTATAGCTTGAAAATTGAGAAAGATTTAGTCAAAGTTTTTTATATATTTTTTTATATT
Source organism: Epiperipatus broadwayi (assembly GCA_028023455.1). Taxonomy (NCBI): domain Eukaryota; kingdom Metazoa; phylum Onychophora; class Udeonychophora; order Euonychophora; family Peripatidae; genus Epiperipatus; species Epiperipatus broadwayi. Next base: position 125,145 of record JAQFVV010006784.1, read on the forward strand.
CTGTATCAATTTTTAATGTCTTTTTTCTCATCATTTTAAGTTTCTTTCTAAATCTCTTTGAGTGTTTTTGAGGTTGTATTGTATACAAGTATGTATCTTGTATACCACATTGCAGATGGAACTAACATACTGGCATGTACTTGTGAAAAAAAGTATTTACCAAAGTTTTCAAAGAGATATTTATTATTTATATTATTATTCTCAAATATAGCTGGTATCTCAGCCCTTACATTGTCAAGACTGGGATAAAAAAATAAAATTTTCTGATTCTTTTTTTTTTGCCAATATTACAGTGTATGTAGACATCTGAATGTGTCTTCTATATTTGTAAAAATAATTGGTTGGTAGAATCTCTAAGTTTATTTTCATAAAGAAGTCAAAAACTTACCATTGTGGGACCAGTGTCTACATTTGTGGAATAGGTGTTTTAATTAACAAGTTAAGCATGAATTTTTCATGATAGTGTATGATTGGGTAAAGTAAGAAATATACTTCCCAATAGTGGAATTTATATTTTGAAGAGAAAAAACCAAAAATCTGTATTTAAAAAAAATAAGTATTTGAAGAATTTCAAATAATCAGTAATTGGAGGTGGATTGTCTACTAAGATGATTTTAAAAGCTATTTGTAGTTAAGGATATGTCATTGCAAATGTTTCGATAATGTTAAGAGATTTTTGAATTGTAAATAGGGATATTGGATGAAGCTTAAGGCAATTATGTGATAATATACATTGAAGGTTTTTGATTATTGTCATCTAATTTATTCCATTGAATACTTCAATTATATGCTTTCTTTTTATAGTTAATTATATAGATAAGTATGCTAATTATATTGTTTCATTGATTCATAAATTTAATTTATAAACAATCTTAATACATTTCATTTTAATTAGAGGCATGTTTAACATAGCATTTAGTTAATTCTCACATTTTTAACATTGTAGAAATTAATATTGTGAAGTAGCAAATAGATTACAATGTCAGATTTTGTCCCTTTAATTCTAATAAAATTGTCATCTTGTAAATTTGTCAAAAAATTGAAATATAGGAATCAAGAAAAATCACTCTATTCTCATTCATTCATGTGCTACAAACTGATTATGACGTGCAGTTACTTAATTTAATGATTTTAATAACATTTAACTTTGACAATATACGCTAACGTCAAATCTTTTTAAATAATTTAGTCTTTATTTTATTGTATACAGCCACATTGTTAAACTACATTTGTCATATGAAATTGGACCACAGTAAAATTAACGTTATATTATTTAAATGTTGTTATAGAGACATTTTCATCTTAATTATTTTCGGCCTAAAGTGAAAATATAAATAATTATTTTTACATTAACCATAGCTTGTTTATCATTATTAAATCATTTATTTCACTCAATTGTATTTATTAAGGAGTATTTTTTCCACAATATGAATATGTTTTTTTTATTGCTTGTAGGCTCATTTTTATATATATATCTTCTATTAAGTTTTAAATACATTCTATTTAATTTTACAATTTAAGAGTTTTGAAATTTTAAATGTATACGATGAGAAAAAATATCTAATGATCTTTATTTTTATTTCCTCTTGTTTTGATGCAAATATTCCTTGATGTCTATCTCACATTTATCTTTTAAGCAGAATGTACAAGTAAATATACAGTACTATTTCTTATAATATGTATTTTCTTAGTAATATTTTTGATTCATTAATTCTGATTCTTGTTTTACTTTTTAAAACAAAGTCAGTGCTGAATACACTTCACATAGGGTTCATTAACACTTAAAATCTATATCTTATTATTAGAAACTCGATAGGTGCAATTTCTACAGCCTGCTCTCAAAAGTTGAGCAAACAACAAAATGAGCAATATTAGCATATGCTCGTTTTGATAATTTTATACGTCTACAGATCATATTCTGAATGTAATAAGACTAATTATACCGACACCTAAAGTGAGATAACTAACAAATATATTTTTTTTGCCAAGAATTATATATATATAGCATAATGTAGTGAACGAGTATTTCATAAACTTACCATTTGGTGAACCATGATTGAAAAGCAGATTACTTCCATATCAATCAACCGTATACAGTTAAATGTAAATAAAATGAGTGCACGATCGACTTGGTCTCGCAACACATATTAGTAATGCCACTCTCTAACACATTTCGCAAACTATATACATATATTTTTATCTCACATGAATTCTTTCAACTCTAAAAAGTGATCTCTTTTTTCTTCTTTAATTTTTTTTACAAGAATTGCATTTTTAAGTTTTGCAATTAGATTTTTTTTAAAGTTTTTTTAGAATTTAAATGACAAATGCATTGGATCTGTATTCTTATAATTTTTCTTTTTATTACTATTATTCATATCATGATTTATGATCTATTTTCAATTTATACTAATAGATCATAATATGAGATTCAATTTGTAATGTTCGATCTTTGTTATTTTTGATTTTTTTTTGTCATGCTTTGCAGATTGTAAATATTGTAAATTGAAATCAAATAATTTTCCACTTTTGTTGAGTGCCATATTCATAAGTGACACTTAGGATTTTAGAATAATATTAAAGTGGAAGTACATTTTGTCTCATTTATCTACAAATGTTTTAAAATTTCCTGATATTATTTGATCTAGAAAAAGTGTAGACGTTTTTCCTGTAGTAATGTTGACATATGTCTCTGCTGTGTCCTGAGGTCTCTAAAGACCAGTCAGGAAAATAAATAAATAAACAATAAACTTCAAAATGTATATACGATAATATTTATTTAATAACAAATAATAAAGTGGTAAAAACAGCATAAAATGTAATAGTATATTAATATTCATACATCACATTATCACCATTTTTTATACTTACATAAACTATTTCCACAGAGGCAAAACTCTCCATACAATAGTCTCATTCAGAGCCAGGCCGTCTATTGATTATTCTGTCTTGAACTGAGTGGCATTACTGTATGGAAAGTTTTGCATCCGTGGAATATTCATACTCTACATTTTCGTAAGAGAAAATAGTCTTTTTTCACACCAGGATTAATCAAGTTACAATAGTTGTGCTTTCAAATCAAATGTCTCTTGAAACTTAAATAACCAGATTTAATTTCATGTATAAAATAAATCTATTAAAGTTTTCAATATTAGTGCTTACATCAGCACACACAATTTATACATTATATATTAACCATCTTGGTTTCAAATTTGTCATGTGCAGTTTGGTTAAACTTCAGTTAATTACTCTTTGCTCATAATAATCTTTTCAATACACAAACAAGTAACTGCTTTTTGCTTGCCACTGTTCCATTTTAGTTTTTAATCATTTCTAGTCAGTCTACTAATCTATCATTGACCATTCTTCACTGCTGATATGTTATCACTTCAAATCAACACTAGCGTTATTCTACTGCGACGATTTTAGTTACTGCCTCTCTCTTCTTCAATTGGGGATAAATATATAGATCTAATTTGTATGAATTAAGTTTATTTGCATAGAAATTCTATTTGAATTTAATCTATAATTTTGGGATGATCTGTCCAACGAATTTCTAAAGTAAATTTGTCCAATAAAGGGAATGTTGTTAAAGTGAAGAAATCCATGCGTATTTACATGTATAAATAATCTTTTATTTACATATACAATTTTATATATGCTGACATTTCACTTCTCCACCAACTCTAAAAATACGGACTTAAGTAATTACTATGTCTTTATATTTGTCAGATGGTTTACATTTATGTTTAAGCGGGATTTTGGGAATAACTTTCCTCTCTTCTTCTTTTGAAATAATCCCAGCTTTATTTTCCTACCATACAAACATTTGTTTATCATTAATTCCTTTAATTTGATCTGAATCAGTAATTAAATCCTCCAATAAAAATCTTTCTTCTCTAATTCTTTATCTAAATATTTATTTAGTTGAATATCTGGCAAGATATTCTCATTATGACTGCAAAAGTGTTTAACATATCTTTTGATTTTCCACCCATTCTGTAATTTTACCATTCTTATATCCTTTGATATTATTTGCATTATTTAGTCTGGTATCCATTTACAGTTAAATAAGTTGTGTATTCATATATATTTTTTCTACTAAGTATTTGTTCCAATTTTTATCTTCATTATTTTTCCAACTTGGTGGCACTACTCTTGTTAATTGATCCCAAGTAATCCTAGCTCCCCCCCCCCCCTATTTGTTATATCTGTACTATCAGTATTTAATATTCTGGAGTTTAACGACTTATGGAACCAATTTCTTCTTAATAATGGACCGAAATTTTTATTTACTACATACAGTGTCAGTCATCCCACACTAGAAATTAATTTTACAGGCACTATCACTCTTCCTCGAATATCAAGTCTATAGCCACCGCATCGTATCCTGAAGTGTTATCTTCCTTTTAAATTTTCATCCAATCTTGTAAGATATCACTGACAGACCATTCTGCTGTCCACTTCCATTATTATTGTTTGACCACAAATAACTGCCTCAAAATATATGTGGTCCGTTTCTCTGTCATTATACTAAACTATTCTTATAATTTAATCTACCTTCAGATTTATAATCTGGTTCTATGAAATCAATAGTTCTGCTTTTCCTAAAATGACAGACTGCTGCTATATCTTTTTTGTCACGGTTTCTATAATTTTTATTTCTGGGTTTTCAGTTATTTTTGAAATATGTGGATTTACCACAACAACAATACTTTCACTCTTTTCACTTTTTTTCTTTTCTATCACAATAGAACACTGTAATAAGTTTAGCTAATTCTTGATTTATTACAGAACTTTCCTCAACTGTTGTAACTCCCTAAACTGCAATGCATTATTTTGTAAAGCTTCTTACGTGATACATTTTTCCACAGTTCTTCTATAACTTAGGTCAGGGTTGCTGAGCAATACTTTTTTGGAAATTATTCTTTATGCCATATAGGAGTTGTTCCAATAATATATCATTTACTTCTAAACCAAAACCATAGTGTTTAGCCGGCTTCCTTAGCGCTATATCATAATCTATATATTTTCCATGTGGTTGTTGTTTTGGTTTCTCAATCTCAGCCTTGCTACTTATTTTGGTACTCTAGAAACAAAACGTTCATTTAAAATTTCTACAACTTCATTATGGGATCAGTAAGTTTATTTCCAAACTGTATAACACTTGACTTGCAAATAAAGAGGGGTCAACAATTTGAGATGCTTATCTTCCACTTTATTTATAAATATATAGTACTTCACGTGTTCTACATAACTTTTCTATGAGCCCATTTTAGTTATATTGAATTCATGGATTACAGAATTTAGTGTCACCATATTTTATTATTGGCAGTTAGAAGTTATCCTGTGTCGAATCCTGTTGACTGCACTATCTGCTGTATTCTGAGGGTCTCTAACGACCACACAGGCAGGTAAATAAAGAAATAATATATATTAAAATGTGTATATAATAAGATTTATTTAATAACAAATAATGTGGCAAAATCAAAATAAAAAGGTAATAGTCCATTAATATTTATATGTTATATTTTCCTCAGGTGAAAATAGTCTTCTTTCACACCAGAAGTAATCCAGTTATTATATTTCTGCTTTCAAATAAAATGTCTCTTGAAACATAAATAAGCATATCTAATTTTACTATAGAATAAATCTATTAAAGTTCGCAATATTAGTGCTTACATCAGCATACACTATTTATACGTTTTATATTAACCATCTCGGTTCCAACTTGTCTCTTGAGGTTTGGTTAAACTTCAGTTAATTGCACTTCTCTAGTAATAACCTTTTCAATACATAAACAAGTAACTGCTTGTTGTTTGCAACTGTTAGTCGGTCCATTAGACTATCATTGACCATTCTTTACTACTGATCTGTTATAACTTTAAATCAACACTAACTTTTCTTCAGTGTAACCATTTTAGATGTTTCCTCCTCTTCATTTACCCGAGGAAATATATACCATCTAATTTGTATGCAATTAACTTTATTTGCGTACAAATTTTATTCTAATTTAATTTAACAACTGAAAACACAGGCTTATTATATACCTAGTGTCTATATATGTAATATAGGGTACATGAGCACAGACTTTCAGATGACCCATCACTCTCCACATGTATTAAATGGATTATGTCCTGTACATGTGGGGTTCAGATTGACTTTAGGTCAACATGGGTGTGATAAGAATCTCGGCCTCAGGGTGCCCTTTGAGCATTCCATCATCAGATTTTCAATTGGATGGACGGTTGAAGAGTTGGAGGGTGTAGTAAATTGGAGCCTGTCCATTAAAGTAGGAAGATTGTCTATCTTAATATATATCTGAGCACTTATAGTATAAATGTGTGGGAGATGATAATCTGGACCAACTGATGATTGTTGGTTTAGCATGAAATACGTATATTGGTGATTATTTATCTTCTCAGCATATATGTGCTTGAGTGTATCTAATTTAATTTATAATTTTGAGTCGATCTCGGCAGCGAATTTCTAGAGTAAATTTCTCCAATAAGGGGAATTTTTTTAAAGTGAAGAAATATGTACACATTTACAAAAATAAATAGTCTTTTATTTACGTATACAGAGGCGGACATTTCTGTCACTTAGAGAAATTTGGCAACATCTGGGTTCTCAATAGTTACCATCTAAATAAAGTTATCCAAAAAATATACATTTGGAAAAAGTAAATGGAAGGTCAGAAATTAGTCAATTGATAAAATGTAAAATGACAAGGAATCCATTCATATATCTTACAAATAAATGTTAAAAAATAAATTAATTATCAGATAGAGTGTAAAATAATCAGAATTTATACACTTAGTAAAAAAAAGTTTTGAGAATGATTAAGTATAAACTATCTGCTAGTTTCAATGAACATTAGAGACCACATTTTGAGACAACCAGTAATGGTTTGCATGTCCCATAAATATAGCTAAATCTGAAAATCATCATTGTGTTTGCTTTTTCAACAATAACTTCATCTATTGAATTATTCTTTTTATATATATTTCATTATATGTATATATTAGATAAAATTTTGAATCGTAAATATATATTTTATTGTAATGTTTATTTTAAAATGTTATCTATCGAAGCGGTCGGATCTAAGTTCGATCCGAGCTTCATGAGGTCTCACCTTTAACCTAATTCATACCCTATCACTAACAGTGAATATTTCCGAATGTAATGAGACTTTATACTACTTTCAATATATGTTTATTTTTCGTTAAAACAGGTTATTCTTTAAACATTTATTGAAGTTAATTATCTTGTGTTTAAATTTGATAATATTATTAATTACATCATGATAAAATATTCATGAAATTATATATATATATTGTAATTATGTACATTGTGCTTATATATTTGTAAATAGTTAAATATATATTCGTTATAAAGTTTCATTACATCGGAGTGTTTTATTTCATACTTTACTATTTTGTTCAAATTTATATGATTAAAAGTTACATTCTTTCGATAAGCTTTCAGATCGTCCTTTCCCAAAGACAATAGGGAATATTTTATTAATTAGTTAAAATGATAATTTAAAACTGTAAGGACATTTCTAAATTAAAACAGTTTGTTCCGATTTTACAAATTCATTTTCTAAATAGAAAACGAATTCAAAGTTAATGGATTTGAAAGTCTTATCGAAGGAATGGATCGGAAATCAATTGGAGAAAATTTTGGTTTGTAATAATGTAAAAGCTATAGACTTAAGGCATAAAGATCAGAATGGGCTGGAAACCGTAGGAAAAAATATAAATAACCCAGAAAAGTTTCTATAAACAAGCCATTAATATTTTTAAGAAGAGTTGCCACCAGAAGCTACTTCAGTTTTAATTTTAACCTTTAATAGTATTTTCAGCATGGTACGTGGCTAAATTCAGGGAGCTGATTGCTGGACCCTGAAGTTCCCCACAAATCTTCAAAATGTAGCTGCCAAATAGAACGTTCCAATACCAGTCAGAAGGAAACTAATCCAATGAAGTTTACATGAATTAAATGCACGCCTACGTTGTCTCCTAACACTAACACCAAACGGACTCTGTCATATGAATTAATGAGCAAGCCATGGAAGGACTGGGAACCATTTATTTTATAAACCGCAACTTTCTGGTCTGTTTATGAACTCTACCTCAAATCATAATTTAAGTAACTACTGTCTAAATTCCTCTATTCACTTTATAATACGTTAAATTTTGTATAGTAATTCTCTATTCTATTATATCTTTAGTCTTAAAATTAATATCTTGTTAATTTTCTTTCTCCTACTATGGCGGTTCATTTTAACTAATTTTAATTGTATTTGTTTTAATGATTATTAATGTCTTTTATTTGCGATAATATGCCAATAATACTTTTAACTCGATAATAATCTCTTTTGTTTAAACTCACCCTAATAAAATAATATTGCATTAAATTTTATAGCTTAATTATTGCCCGTTAGAACTAAATTAATACAATTCTATTAATTATCGAGTTGAGGGATTCATTTTTTTTTTTACCAACGGCTGATAAGTATTATTAGCCCATTTTATAACCTATGCTCCCAGCTATTTTATTTAAGTTTCATAAACTTATTTATTTATATTGATCACATTTATTAATGTTTTACAAAAGGTTAATAAGGAAAATAAAATAATATATGCTCCCAGCTATTTTATTTAAGTTTCATAAACTTATTTATTTATATTGATCACATTTATTAATGTTTTACAAAAGGTTAATAAGGAAAATAAAATAATATATTCTGATTTAAATCTCGTATTTTATATTGGTATTCAGGGAGGGTATAATAAGAAGGGTATTATTATTATAATTTTATAGTTGCATTTAAGCGCTTTTGCTCGAGTAAGTTTGATTTTAATCTGATATGATCAGGTCATTATGTTAAGCATCCATTATATAATATGGGTTTTATTAATTAAATATGATGATCACTATATTGTGGTATTTTGTAAAAAATGCATACCGGTTTATGCACTCCATTAAAACTAGTAAGTATTCGAGAGATTGTTTTTAGATTGCACATTGATAACTGAGGAATTTACGATAATTCCAAGAAATATTTGCTGATTGCAAATATTTCTAGATTAGAGACCTTACCTTATTGGACAACTTAATTAATTGCTGCAGTTATCAGAAAGCTATAAAAGACTGTGCAACAACTATGTCAGGCAGTTTTTTGAGTAGAGATATCTCGCGTCAGTGCTTGTGGTTGATGACCAGCGCCCAGTGGAAATGAAGTCCACGGGTATGGCTGAAAGAGCCCATAGAGATGGGGAGATTGCAGCAGAGATATTGAGAGCATCTGTTGCAAGAGAACAGCATGGAAATTGCGAATTACCCTCGTTGAGAAAGAAGAGATCAACATAGTGAATACAGAGTGTATTCAGTGAATTCGAGCAGAGCATCCATTGCAAGAGAACAGTGTGGGAATTGAACATTAGCGAACTGTAGAGATAGAGTGTTGCAGACTATTCGTTATTCAGACTATGTAAAATATTGTGAGTCTTTCATTGTATATATTTATTTGCTGATCGCACAGTCATACTTGTGGATATAACAATATCATCACCATTCAGAATATGGTTAACGCAAGCTACCCTCTTGCTTCTTAGGTTTGTCATTTCGGTGATATTATTATTTTAAATATATAGGAAGAAATCACTTCCTCCCTCGCTCGTTGCTATATTGGGACACCAAAGGTTCGTGGCTATGTCCCGACCTGGCTTTCACCATGTTCCATAAATTATTCATAGGGCAGAAATGACTTGTTAAATACAAGCTGCCCTTTATACTTCTCAAATCACCGACAAAACATTTTATTTCATATTCGTTTTGCTGCTCCTAATGCGTTAGTACCGTTTTACTTTTTATTTCAAATAAAGGCCCATTCTTCTGTTTTATAAAGCGTAATGAATTGATTTCATTAAAATCAAACAAGTTTATCTTTATCAATAATTTTAAATAATTTTCTTTGTTAAGTATTGAAGTTATACCCTACGTATTTATCATGCTGTTCATGAATTGACTTATGGATGTGTGGAGAATAAATGTCACCTTCTCTTACATAAAATTAGAATCATATTTTCTTTTCCAAATAAAATATCTGATAATGAATAATGTACATAATTTGTTCGGCCCAAACCCATAGATATCTTTATTTACTCTTGTCTACTTTGTCGGGCATAGACAAATATATTTTTTAAATACTTACATATAAATTATTGACATATGAGTACAACTGCCATTATTTATTGTACATTGTAGTTTCATGTTCCAAAGACTAGAGATAATTTATAATACTTATCATAAATATTTGAACAAATATTTGCTTATTATTAAATATTTTATATACATACTTGGTTTGATTGTTTATTATTTATTAATTAGTTTTAAATATTCTCTCATTGTCTGTATTGGCAACCCAAATATACATATATGAATTTATTCAGAAATATCCGTAGTTGTTGTAGTTGTTTTATCGTACGTTAGTTAGAGTCAGACAAGGGGTCTCAGTAGTCATCATATCCATTGAGCTAGTTCCTGGTGCATAGTCATGTGATGTTAATATGTGTTATCCATTAGGTTTGATCTGAGCTCATGAACTGGGTTCAAATTCAGTTTGGTCTTTGATATAATTCTTTGGTTTAACTGGGTTTGAAGTCCGGTTTCGTGGTTTCAGTTCATGTTGGATGTATAACATCTATGACCGGTATACTATTTATAAATAATCATAATATAAGGATGATTATTTCAAAAATTTATAAATATTAAAGTCCTTAGGAATGGGATAATACTGAGTCAATATTAGGATACTCCATCTGCAATATTTAATATCAAAAGAAAAATAAATTCATTTCAAATTTCATAATCGGACAAGCTTTTTGTATCACAACGATATTTTTTATCCTTAATTTTAATATTTCATATTTTCATTCATTATACTTATATTCCTATCAGTATTATCATCAGTATTTGTTAAGAGTATTATCTTCTTTTGATTTATTTTCAAAATAACTTTTGTGAATTCTTCCTGACTTTGCATTAGGTGTATTCTCTATCCATATTAACTCAATTTGAACTTCTAAAACTTTTCTATTACTTGTGCCTATCACTAAATCATTTACAGTTTTTGTATATTTCTAAAATATTTTATCAAAGTATTTCTTAGTTTTTTTTAAAGCTTCCTCATTTTTGCATTAATTTCTTGATCAATTTTTCTGAGTATTTGCTTTATTTTAATTTGTTGTTATCCAACTTTACATTCACTTGTTGTAGCATCTTTTTATTATTGTTTTTGTACTCATTTTATTTTTAGCTTTGTTTTTGCTTTGCATTTATTTTTATATTTCTGTGAGCATGCATGTGTATATGTCTGAAAACAGATTTGTCATCCCATTGCAATGTTTGTAAAATTTTAAACATGAATGTGTGCATATATATCTAAAACTTAAAAGAAAAAGTAGAAATAAATGCAGATACAATTTTCATAAATAGTTATCAAAAATAAAGTTCTTAGATGATGGAAAAATATTACTGATTAAGTAATAATGTCTTGTAAATATTTTTAAAGAAATACAGATTATTTAAACTTAAATATTAAAACAAACTTCTTTTTGATAGAAATATTTTGACATATTTTTAATTTTTTGCGAAGCCTTTTGATTTTGAAGAATGTAAATTAAAAAAATAGAACAATGGCAATTTCCTCTATTTATAAATTCCATTATATCTTTTATTAATACTGGACTCAGACTAATTGATTCTATAGAAAAGAAATCAGTTTCAAAAAAAAGACTAATTGCTGTCAGTGTCTACACTAAAACAAGATTAAAGTCACACAGATGTAAAGTAGATTGGCCTTTCTGTGATATCTTGTTTTCCAATATGTGTGTAATAAATGTCATTAGCTGTTCTTCAAATATGGAAATTATAGAAGCAAAACTGTTTTGATATCCACCATCATTTTTATATACCTGACTATGTGCTAATAGCAATCCATATGAGTAGCAGCCTAATCTTGAGAGATTCCATTGGAACATGATTTATATTTATTTGAAGCACAGATAAAAGATAATTATATAACACCCCTTTTTTCCCCTAGATATTATTACAAAAGTATGAAGCACAAATCAAAGAAATTTACCATTGAGTAGAATATTTATTAATATTAACATATTGTTTCAAACACAAATTTGGATGTTAAAAAGATAAGGACAAAAAAAGTATTTAATTTGTAAAGTACTCATTTATTTTAAAAGCAAATAAGTTTTGAATAAATTTAATAAATTAGATAGTTAATAAAATATTCTTATAGAAATAATGCGAAAAAGGTATCTAATATGTAAAAGAAAACACATACATATATTAGTAATAACTGCACTGAAAAAAATATTTGGCAAAAAGTGAATATTAACATGGCCATTTAATGTAAAATGAACAAACAGTTTTTCATACTACACATGTTTTGCCTATGGATTTTCTAAATCTGTAATAGAGATCTAAATAATTGTTGATTATGTCAATAAAGTAACAATAGATCTTTATATAAATCTTTATGTGAAATATTATATAATGAAAGTGTAAATGCATTATTTTAGGATTGAACTTTTTTTTTGTTTTCAAACTTATCATCCAATAAAAAACAACAACAACCATTATATAAGATAATACAGTTCTTGTCTTATTTTATACATTAAGTTAATTAGTGACTAATTCAAATGCTAAATGTAATATGAAATTTTAGAATAGCACTGCCTTGCATGATTTATTACAATGGAAGAATTGATGATTCTGTAGGCTTAAAGTCCTGGGATTGTAGCCCAGCTCTGAAATTTCTGCCAACTTTTTATGTATGCCTAAGAAATAAGTAATAATAATAATAATAATAATAATAATAATAATAATAATAATAATAATAATAATAATAATAATAATAATAATAATAATAATAATAATAATAATAATAATAATAATAATAATAATAATAATAATAATAATAATAATAATAATAATAATAATAATAATAATAATAATAATAATAATAATAATAATAATAATAATAATAATAATAATAATAATAATAATAATAATAATAATAATAATAATAATAATACGTTGCTTGAAAGCATTGAGAGCATCAAAAACAAAGTAACACTGAAAAGTCCAATAAAATATACATATTGGCAAATACACACAAAAACAATCTGAGAATAACCAAATATCTGTATTGGGAATTGATAACAGCCAATTACTTAAAAAATTTAGGAAATGGTACCTGGAACCAAAATTTTACGATTTGATAATTAAAGTCAATTTGAAAGCACTACCTATAAGTCATTTTATTAGATACAGAAGATTCTATATAAATATAGATCCCTTGTGTATGCTGTGTCACAGGGATGAGAAAACACAGGACCATTTCATACATAATTGTTCAGGACTTGAAAAAGTAAGACAAATGATGGTTGGTGGATATAGGAAAAATGGAACCACAATAAATGAGATTCTACAAACATTCAAAAATAATGTAATACCCACCATAAGGGCAGCCACTTTCAGCCTATATGCATTCTGGTGTACCAGATGCACTTTTACACTGGGCAACAACACGAGAAGGCACCCTAACACCTATAGGAACAAATTGCAAAAAAAAAAGAAAGAGATAGCATTATTGCACCACCTGATATCTTTTCAGCAACATGGTCTCTTTTTAAAATTCAGGCCACTTTATAATAAAGGATATAATAGAAAAGGACAAAGGCAAACATAAAATTCAGTGTTGCAAGAACATGAAAAAATTACTGAAACCATGATCATTGATTTATATTGTACATAAACTTGGACAATAAATATTTCATAAAGTGTGAAAAAATCAAAAACATTGTGAAAGCTACTATCTAAGCTCTAAAAAGTCAATTTTTAAGTGCAAAGAGACTCTAATCAAATATACAGACTGTAATGTAATAACTGTGTAAACCTATGTATAATCAACAACCAATGTAACCACTTGTTTTTGAATAAAGTTACCTTTAAAACATAATAATAATAATAATAATAATAATAATAATAATAATAATAATAACAACAACAACAACAACAATAATAATAATAATAATAATAATAATAATAACAACAACAACAACACTGGTGTTCTCTAGTGTTGTGATATATTTTATTTGTAAAATGTAAATATATCTTGAAAAATTCTGCATAATCAGTGATGATATTAAAGCTTGAATCAGTAATAAATAGTGCTAAATTAATATATTTTATGTTTGCAAAATATTTTCAGCAAATATTAGAGGTAGTTCCAATTCATAGACATTTGAAATAAGACTATAGTGTCAACTACTGTATGCAGTATCTAACCATAATCAAAAAGTGTGGACATATGTAAATCTATTTAAACATTAAAAGTAAAATATATATTCCAATAAGCTATTTACATTAATAAGTCAAATTCTTTTTCTATCATAGTTGGAATATAGTTGAAATTACATGATGAGAGAAGATTATATCCAAAATATATCTAATATATCTAATGTAGGTTACCCAGATATTTATTTGCGTTAAATAGCAATTAATAATACCAAAACTAAAATCTATACTAGATACATCAACATTTTGCTCTTCATTTATTACAACAAATATTTTCAACACATTTAGTAGTACTGGTATTACACATTTGCCTTATGGGATCTACCAATTTGTGATAGGTTTTATAATGAGTTTACACTTCTCTTCATAAAAAAATGATTAATGTTAAGCAAGTATAATCAAAACTAAGTAAATGCCAACAAGTTATAATGTGCTAATATAATACAATTAAAATGTATTGCACAAATCTACTTATATAAGAAGTTCAGATTGTTATATTAATTGATGATTGTTTAGATTTTTACTGTTTTGGAATATATCCATAATATATGTGGTTTGAGAGTCACTTATTTTTTGAAGTTATATAATTTTTAATGATATTAAAGCTTACATTTTCATCAAAATAATAAAATTAATTTTCATGCCAATTTAATGAATCTCCTGTCTCCTTGCTTCAGAATAAATTATAGGAAATTATATTTATATACAAACATTTCCTAGTGGTTAATATTATATACTAAATGGACTAACAATTCAACTCTGGTTTATTAAGCATGTAAAATACTCTCAATCTAAAGTATAAGATAAAAGACTTTGAAAAGGTAAGAATAAACTATACTATTTTTTAACTATTATTTATATAGGCCAATCTAATGAATCTTGAAATGAGAGCATGAAGATCTTGAATTGAGCATATAATTTTTCTTAAAGCTATATTTTAACTATTGGCATTTTTTGAAATTTTTCAATTTACAGCTTGTCATTATTAGATGAAATAAAAAATATATAACTATAGGTAAAAAGATAAAATGGTACATTCTTAACTTTTTAAAGACTTGATTTTGTGCTTTGGATTAAGAGTATTTTACATGCTCAATAAAACAGCAATGAATTGTTAATCTAATTAGTACATAAGATTAACCATGAGGAAAATTTAGTATTTACATATTTTTTACTTCTTCTAATATTAATCAGTAAATTGAAAAATTTTGCAAATGTCAATCTTTAAAAGAATTAATGTGATCAAATTAAGATCTTCATGCTTTCATTTTAAGGTTCATTAGATTTGCCTATATAAATAATAGGTAAAAGAATAGGACAGTTCATTCTTATCTTTTCAAAGATCTTATCTTGTGCTTTGGATTGTGAGTAATTCATGTGCTCAATAAATAATGAGAAATATATATTATCAAACTAAAGAAAATATATTTAAAAAAAAACACAATTATTTATATATACAGCTTGTTTAATATTTTAACCAGATAGTTGATTTTCATCAGAAAATAGCACTAAATGATTTCTTTCAAAAGCTAAATATTAAAAATCATTTTCCTTTGCATTTCTGATAAAATAATTTTATATGTAGGTGTGCATGTGTAATACTGTGGAAGAAAATTGTTCTTCACATGTGCCCTCTAGAATTTACATGCAGCCTCTCATCAATAAATGTTTTACATCATATGTGGGTGTGGGTGCCAATTCTATAGTGCATGTGTGAATAATATATATATATATATATATATATATATTATTCACACATGCACTATTGAACCTGCAATATATATATATATATATATATATATATATATATATTGCAGGTTCAATTATGTTAAAATATTTTAAATATTGATATACTGACATTTTGACTTGGTCACACAAGTCATCCACTGGGTGATAAAAGGTAGAAAGATGGTTGTGGATGTGCTACAATCACTGATTTGAAAAAAAAAACAATAAAGTTCCACCAATAGCAAAAATGTTAAATTAAGAATGTTTTTTTTCAAATCAGTGATTGTAGCACATCCACAACCATCTTTCTACCTTTTATCACCCAGTGGATGACTTGTGTGACCAAGTCAACATGTCAGTATATCAATATTTAAAATATTTTAACATGGATGAACCCGCAAAATATGTCTTTTATATATGCAACCCATGACCCATGAAAATCTTCATATATATATATATTGAAACAGTAAGATTCGTATTCGAATCTTAAGTTTCACCTTTTTCTGTCGTCTCTCACTGACCGGTCTATCCCGCCCAAATTTAAACTTTTTGATATCGAATTGTGTGTGTAACAATATTAAAAATGTATAAATATATGTAGAATTCAGCATAAACATGCACACATTTCGATCTCAAATTAAAAGCAATAAATAGGGATAAAATAGTATAATTTAGATTTCTTTTAGTTATATAATTTTGTATAATTTTAATCATTTATTTTGGATTATAAAGTTCGTATTTATTGCTTTGTTTAAATTTCGTTTAATAATAATTCTAAAAAAATCTGATGTAATATTTAATTAAAAGTTAAAATAATCTTATGTTCCCTTTTTGTCTTTGAAATTTAAAAGCATCGGTCAGTGATAGATAATAGATTAATTAAAGAAAAATTCTCCAAAATATAATTAGTAAATGTAAAATGTAAACAATAGAATGGCAGCTTTCTTTAATTAAAAACCAACAAAATGCATTGATTATCCTCAGGGCAGATTAAGTAGAACCTAAAAATACCTTAACAAAAATGTGAAGGATCAAGATAAAAAAAGAGGCCATCTTAGACTTGCTGGAGACATTCACTTAAACTTTAGCTTTGCTCTCGATCACTGAGAGTCTCCAAAAATAATAAAATAATTTGTTCCTGCCAAGGTATGACTGAGTAAAGCACCTAGATTATTCTCCATCGGGAGATGGCCTATCGGATGTCGAACTTTCCATTGCCCATCATAAATTCACCATGAAGATCTGCTGCCTGAAATAAATGAAAAAGCTGCTGCTGCCGTGAAATTAAATGAAATATCTAAATACAAGAAAGAATTGCCACTCATGAACTATTTGCTACTAAACAATGGACTTGGAAAACTTCTTATAAAACAGGTACCTGTCTGTGTTCAAACTCTAGAGTACTCTAATAATATGCTATAGCTTTTCTTCATACTACTTATCTAAATTGTAAAATGTAAAAACTATCATTTGTATAACTAAAATTGAATAATTAATTTAATGTGTAAATTTCTCTACTAATCTAGCTTACCTCATTCTATCTTGGGTGCGTATTTTTAAAATCTACATTTTATCTATATTTATTATCTAATTATTGCATGCTCATAATTGTCTCTATTTTCAAAGTTTAAATCTATGATCGTTTGAAACAGTGAATGCATGTCACATTTTCATTAATATGTACTTCGTCGGGCCAAGGCAGAGACCAGCCCGCCATTCTAAATAAACCATAACTAACTTAACTTTCATATAAATCGACACGCATTCAGTGCACCACTTATTGTAATGCAGGGTCTACTACTTCGCAAATGGCTGACGTATTAGTTATAATAATTCCCAATTTATATAGGTTTTGTATTTATTAAATCATCATGAATAATTCCAGAAAATTGCATTTCTTTGAGAGTCACCAATGTTCTTTAGTAAATGTTGATAATGTAGGGCCGAATTAGAAATTATTTAAATCTCATCATAATCGTTTATACAGTATACATGTGTTACGTTTTAGAGATGCGATGACTCATTCCACTGTGAAATTTCCGGAATCTTCAGGGTTGAAATTAACCCCAGTCATCCTACACAAGTGGGCATAATGGGTGCTCCTGTAGGATTTGACAATGTCATGCAGCCAGCCGGCAAATTGCAACACGTACCGCTTGTCCCTGGTTATGCTTATGTACACCTTACTTCATCAGGCCGAGGCAGAGACCAGCCCAACACTCTTATAAACCCATTCGCAGCATTGCAGTTTCAATATACTGCCATTCCATATCGCCTTTCTAAAGCGTACCACGTGTTCCTTTTCTTAATTTTATTATTCTATATATCACTCCGCCTCTTTATTATCTTCATAAATCACTCTCAAATAAATGTTTGCCCTTAGTTATAAATAAATATTTTAATTAAATAAATATATATCTGCCATTACTCTTATAACCCATACTTTAGACTCTTGCATTGCAAAGGTATAAATCCCTCCAGGCATGCATTAGAAATACTTACTCGAGAATTTTAGGTAGCTAGATTACGCCTTCAAATAAGTGAATTCCTTTTGTAAACATTTCAGTATCGGAAATACCGCTACTGAAATCCTCAATATAAAATAATGTCTAAATAAATAAATGTATTTTTTAAAATATAATCATGTCGCAAATCCCGCTACTGAAGCTTTAAATCCACAAAACATTATTAGTAAATGATTGTCTTCTTAAAATGTATTAATAAATAATTTTAAACTATACGTCTGCAGTTACATTTCATTTATTCGATACCCATTCTATATAATATTTCCTCGATTATGTAAATATGAATGTTTAATTAATATTAGTTTGGTTATTGGCTAACTCGAGAATAAAATCATGAGTCTCTTGCATATCCCTGACCACCGTGCCTAAGGAAATATTTACTAATGTCACATTAGATGCATTGTTTCATGGATTGTATTGTGGAACCAATAAACTATGTTCGAACTCAGTACCACGGGTGGCTTCGCTACTCGATGGTGCTGCTGTTCTGTATGGTGGTCGAATTCTGCACTATGTTTATGAGTCACACGTTTTCTGACCATTACAATATATATATATATATGGCATTATTTCCAACTTCTAGAATTAATTGTTAAAAGTATTTGCAATAAAATTCAAATTTTATTTAAACTTTTTAAATATATTCAAATTATAGTAATAACACACAATTTAATATATATAAACAATTGTATTATTTTTCTCTGTTCTTCACATGCTGCTAGCCTAACCAGTGATAATACCAGCATGAATATCATGCTGACATTGATTAGCCTCACAGTACCTGAGAAAAGACAAAAAATAGTACTAGACACATTATTCCATATCATATTATGTGTAGTATTACTTATATTTAAATTTGGAAAGTTTAAATAAAGTTTGAATTTTTCTAGAAATATTTTAGATGATGGGCATACTAAAACTTGTGTGTGTGAGAATGTGTGTGTAATGATTGTAAAATTACAGTCTTTTTAAATGAAACTAATTTCCATCATGCCCACTAAATTCCGAAAATGTCAACGCTACAAGTTTTGATATTTATCTTGTATTGAGGCAACTCTTATTAACTCAGTTAGATGCTAGCAAATTATATTAGAATCAGGAAGATGATTTATTCTTCTTCATCATTATCAAATCAAATAACGATTAAATAATCGATCATTAAATGCCTCATCTCTTTTATATTGATCTATAACCATTACCAACTAAAAATTATTTTTGACATAGATCAGGAACTCATGATTCTCTCTGATCTATGTTTGGAATAAAATACCAAATAAAAAGACAAAAATGAGATAATATTGATTCAACAAAAATGAGAATAAATTTATTAATCCAAAATCATGTTTATAAAATAAACATTATATGATGAATGAATCTTTTGTCATTTATCTTTATTTAAATCTAATTTGAGTTTAACTTTTATTTTTTCCTGCTTATAAATGAATTCTCTTTTATAAGTATGTTACCTTTAAATATAAATGTTATGTTTCTGTTCTAACATTAATTATATCTTGTCTTTAATGTTATATCAATGCTATGATGAGCACATTACACTTATTATTATGACTGCGGCTCATGTGTGTATGTGTAGAGTAAATTACAATACATTGGAATTAAACTTTTATAACTAATTGATAATGACTTTTAAAAGTCTCAATAATATCTTAAATTATCATTATTTTAATGACAAGCACATACTATATAACATCTGAAGTCTATCAAGGTTGAAATATCTTACAGATGAAGTTAATCCATTGAATTACAGTGAAATGGCAAAATCATGCAACTAATCAACACATTCCAGATATTGACATGTATATACAAGAAAATTTAAATTCTATGTCTTTAATTATAATGCTAGCCATAAAAATAACACTTTAAATGTATCCATGAATGTATATATAGCAGAGTAAAATGAACTCTATACAGCAAATAATATTGTATTATTTGAACATATACATCAGATTCATGGTGCAAGGCTTGGGTTACTGACCATATGGAGCAAATAAAAAAACAATATTAGCAGCCATTACTTTTCTGAAATTATATAAATGATCTTAGGTAATAATAAATAGATTTTTTTAAAATTACAACAAACCTTCTTATATCCATTGATTACTTTGGCTGGCAGGGGTAGCCATATAGTATATAGTTTGCCTCGTTTGATACATAATGTAAATACATGTATAATTCTTGCATTTAATATTACTCTATAGGTATTCAACTATATCTAATTTTACTACATAAAAAACACTGGCATTAAAATGTAAATTATTGTTACAAATATTTGTATTATTCGATGATTTTTTTGCTCTTTGACTTTATCAAATTTTAAAAATATAGGATTCTAAATAATTACAAGTATTCATGTAACGTTTTCAAAAGCAAATACTTTATTTGTTTCCAAAACCATGCATTTTAAAGATCTAAATGGCATTATTAACATATGTCCACACACACATGTACACTACAGTTGAATCCATTTTATTTTCATAATTTAAAAATCAATTATATCCTAAGTAAATTCTTTATATATTGTAATGATAATCATTCTTTTCCACAATTGACAATATTCAAAAATTAGGGCGAACATAGATTAATAATGGGTGATCATGTACATAGTGGAGTGAGTAAACAAGTTTATTTTTAATTGTCTGATTTATTTAGCTATAGCTAACAATCACATTGAACGCACATAAAATAGAAGTCTCTATTACAGATTCAATTTTATTTCCTGATTGTTATCCTTACCCTCGACCTTAATACTATTAGTAAGTGACAAAATATATAATTGACTTGGACTTCCGATGAGAAATAAAAAAAACAACAGAAGTATTAATTAACAATAAACAATTTCTTTAATTAACAAATACAATAAAAATAAAAATAATCATATATTTACAATTAAAATTATATGAAGAGCACAGGTGAGAGCAAAAATCATTGTGACTTTATAATAATTCATTAAGAAAAGCTAACAGTAAGTTCAGTTAATTACTTTAAAATCATTGAGCTCCTATATATTTCTGTCTCTATGATTGTAGATATAGACCTTCAGGAAAACATGAATTTTAATGGTCTGCTAGCAATATTAACATTTTAACTTCTTTAGATTCATTCCATGATTGTTAGTTTCCCTGTGAGAATTTCCAAGTAAATTTTCATATGAGAGTTTCCTAGATATTTGGAGCATCAAAATAAGTAGATTTACAAACTAATTCATAAAGAATATTTCTATGTGATATTCAATTTAGATGGCTAGTTTTCTTTTTGTAGCAAGTAAGTGTCACATACTTAGCTTCAGCATTAGATAATAAAGAACTGATTGTCAGGATCAAAGTTAATTCAAAGGAATTCCCTTGTTTACAGCTTCATGGTCAGCTACACATCTTGAATTATCAGGGGAGGCATTCTACAGTTTTTTTACCCCAAGGATTGCATAGTTTTTATTCAGATAATTATTATCAATTTTATTGACTGCTATTCTGTAAGTGATCTGATAAAGAAATAACAAATTCCCACCTTTATCTTGGAAACGTAGATGATTGAAGAAGCTTTTGTTAATCCCCATAACAATGTTCTTTTGTTAAAATAATAATTCTTTTTTTTTTTTTTTTCCACATTACATAAAATAATAATTCTTTTATTTCAAAATAAAATTATAATACATTTGACTTTTAACAATTATTATTATCATTTTTAAAACATTTTATAGTTTATCTACACATGATTTTAATATTATGTACTATATAATACAAAAAAATTATTCACATAAAGGCAATGCCTATAACCTCTGTCATATAGTTGATTTAGCTTAAAGGTTACTTGATTTTATTTCTATGTAAAAAAAAAATAATTTTACAATAATGTCATGCTTAGTAATACTTTCAAAATCACACTTTTTCTTATTTTTGCTGTAATATCTTATCAGAACAATTTATCCAACCTGCTTCAAACACGTTTTAGCAAACTCTTTATTTGTACATATATATACATCTATGTTTCGACTGACCTGCAGTCTTCTTCAGAGCAATCTTCTAAACAAAAAAAATCGATTTTTTTTTTGTTTAGAAGATTGCTCTGAAGAAGACTGCAGGTCTGTCAAAATGTAGGTGTATATATATGTACAAATAAAGAGCTTGCTAAAACGTGTTTGAAGCAGGTTGGATAAATTGTTCTTAGTAATACTTATTTGAAAACATACTTACAAGCTAGTATGAGCATAACAAACAATGTAATCTTTAGTCTAGGTAACATTTACAAATTTTTTACATTGGTATGCATATATATTTTTTTATTATTTGTAGTAAAATTATTTATTGAACCAGACCATTCACCTGCAATGCTGAAGTGAACCAAGAAATCTCCGACTGACAATGAGTATCTTATGCAACATAAATCCCAAGAGAGCTATCTCTCACATACATATGATATCAATAAAATGATATAATTCAAATAAAAAGACTTGATCTACTATGAGACTTAGATGCTAACATATATTACATCATAAGAATTATGCCTGGCTCACTCTTGAGACTTACAGGTTGACAACTATAGGACTATGCCAAGTTTAATTTAGAGATTTAGAGACTGACAAATATAGACATAACATGTTTGAAAACTGCTGAGATAATGACTATGAAGTATCAGTAAACATGACAACCTTAAAACAATAAAAACCAATTCATTTATCATTAATACAGAAATCAACATGATCAAAGTTCCACAAACTCATTCCCTATCCCTGTAAAATGTCATTTCCCCCCTCAATTACTGTTTTATCACTATCCTTCTTGTTTATAATAGTATCAGGGGTATTATTTATTTTCCTAGAGGGTGACAGGTTCATAATCTGATTGGTAATAACATTATCTAGCATTAATATCAGTTCCATTTCCAGTCCAATAAATTATTTTTGTTCCATTGTGTTTAATGCTATTATCCGTTTACCTTTGTTTTTGGGTAGTTATCCATGAAGGCTGACCCTCAAGTCTTTCTTCAGACCATGATTTTTGTACCAAGTGACATTTATTTAGAATTTATATTCCCTTTTAAATGGCTCTCTGTGTTGGGGTTTAAATCTCCACTCTTTATCATCACCATTTGCAGGTCTTCTGCTTTCAAATGCATTGAATAATTTAGTGACCTGTTCTACAGTTTTTTGATCAGTGCCTATTAGCATCAGTTCAATGTGATCAGGGAAACTATGCCTAACTATGCTTACAATCTGGTCTTCAGATAAGAGATCAACTGTCAAGGCTCTCCATTTGGCTACTTGCTGATAAAAAAATGGAATGAATGCATCTCCTCACCTGCATTTCTCTTGGGAAATATGATGTTTGGTCCTTTCTTGACAATTAACACTCCAGTTGGAATTTAACAGTACTTGCTTAAACAGGTGCAAGTTTTCAGGTTTGCCAAACAGTGAATCACACCATGCTTGAAATGCACTTTGGAAATGACTACAAGCAATTGTGATCTTATTCTCTTCAGTCAATTTACTTAAACTATTTTTCTAAGCTGCTAAGATACTCAGTTGGAAGCCTACATTGCATGTCCTGAACAAACCCTAATTTGTAAGTGGGATTATTATTATATATGTGTGTATCAACAACTGTGTATATATCCCTATTAATATATGATTGACAATTTTTATGTGTGATACTTAGATTTTCCAAGGACAACTCTATCTTAGATGAGATTTTCTTTTCTTTTCTATCTAGCTCTATTTTCACTAACTTCTCTGTTATTTCTTCTTGCAATTTAATTTTTCTTTCAACTTTTATTTGTATGTTTTAAATTATTTAAGTTAAGTAATTGATTTCTATTTTTACTTCAGTCAATCCTTGTCTATTCTCTACTTTTACTTCTACAACTATCCTCTGCAATTATTCAAATTTTTTATGCGGCTCACCTTTATTCCATTAAACTTTGAGTCTTACTTCATGAATTTTACTTTCTAACTCTACAAAACGATTTGCAAATCTATTTATTATTTGTTCACTTAATTGCTCTATAAGTTTTTTTGACTCTCAATTTGGCTTTTAATTTCTATGAACATGCTTTCCATGTTCTCTTGATTTTGTGTTTTAAGATCATTCATTTAGCTCTTCAGATTTTCACTTTGTTTTTCAAATTTTTTATTCAAATCTGTGAATATGCTGTCCATGTTCTGTTTATTTTCCTTTTTAAATTCTGTGAACATGTTCATGAATATGTTCATAAACTCACAATTATGGGTCTCAGTTTTATTTTCCTGAGATTTCATTATTGCTTTAGCTTGCTGTTTACTTTCTATAATAATTCAAAATATGTATATAAAATTGAAATAATTTTTATTTTCTTATTTATTTTTCAACACTTTTCACTATGTACCATTTTTTATTACTGCAATTTATTTTAATTTTAATGCTTTATTTATCTGCATACTATTAGTTTTACCAATATATTTCTATCGCTATTGCAGTTTAAAACATGTATGAGTTTATTAATTGATTTTTATTTTTGTTTATAACAAAATAAATTATATTTCTCATCCAACAAAGTATATTCATTCTATATTTCAATGACTATCTTTTTTCTCTGAATACTAATATTTTTTTATAACTAAACTGAATTTAATCCCTGTTTATTTTGATCAAGAACAATCCCAAAACAAGCCATCAAAGATAACAGTAACTGCCCCTTTTCACAATTTGTAGTAATAAAATGAAAACAATATTTGAAAATTAATTCTTGTATAGGGGAACAAAGATAACTAATAGATGATCATATACATGGAGGAGTAATTAAACAATTTTATTTTAATTGTCTAATTTATGTAGGCACAGATAATAATCAAATTAAACACACATAAAACACAACTCTCTATGTAGATTCAATTTTCCTGATTGTAATCACTGCCCACAACATTTATACTATTATTAAATAAAATAAATAATTGACTTGGATATAAAATAAGAAATAAAGAAACAACAAAATTATTAACAATAACAATAACATTAACTACCAAATAGAATAATAATAAAATATTCACATATTTATTTCTAAAACTATTTGAAAAGCCTTGTAAAAGGAATAGAGTCATTAAGATCATTAATTTTAAACATCTTTTAGCAATATTAATGTTTTAACTTGTTTTGATTCATTCCATGGTAGTTTCTATCTGAGGGTTTCCATTGTAGTTTCCTATGAGAGTTTTCCAGACATTTAGAGCATCAAAATCAGTAGATTTATGAACTAATTCATAGAAAAATACTTGAATGTGTCTTGCGTTGTTAGCCGAGAGGTATCGCAGCCACTATGCAAGCAAGTAGTTGGTTGCAGACGGTTGTGGGTTCGCGTCCCGGCCGATGCTATGACATATGGAAAAAAAAATACTTGAATGTGTCTTGCGTTGTTAGCCAAGAGGTATCGCAGCCACTATGCAAGCAAGTAGTTGGTTGCAGATGGTTGTGGGTTCGCGTCCCGGCTGATGCTATGACATATGAAAAAAAATACTTGAATGTGATAATCAATTTAGATGGCTACCTTTCTTCTTATAGCAAGTAAGTGTCACATACTTGACTTCAGCTTTAGATAGTAATGAACAGATTGGCAAAGGCATTCTTTTGTTTGCAGCATCATTGTCATCTATACAATTGGGAAGGTCAGGGAAGATATCCTGGAGCTTTTTTATCAAAGGATTGCATAGTTTTTACTTAAATAATTACTAACATTTTTACTGATTTTAGTAAGTGGCCCAATAAAAAAGTAACAAATTCCCATCTTTTTCTTGGAAACTCAGACAATTGAAGAAGCTTTTGTTGGTTGTCATAGCAACATTCTTTTTTTAAAATAATAATTCTTTATTTCAAAATAATAAAAAAATAATGCATTTTATTTTTAACAATTATTATTATCATTTTCAAAATACTTTATAATTTATCTACACATGAATTCTAATATTCTGTAATATATACTAAAAAAAATTCACATAAAAGCAACACTGTAAACTCAAGGAATGAGGGTTGCAATATATTGTACTGAGCAAACCTCCACGCTGTTCTAACTTTTAAGCATACATATTAAGCATGAAATAATTGTAACACCTCAAGGTAAGGTATCGATAATTCTCAACGAAACACAGATTTCATAATTTAAATTATATGACTGAATTGTTAATTGAGTGAGATATTGAACCACAATTGGTTATTATAATCCTGCCCTTGTTAGAATTTTATTGCCATGCCAATGAACATCAAGGTGTTAACCACTGCATACCTTTGAAAGGCTGTATTTAAACCAGGCCTTTACACAACCTCCCAGGAAGAGAAAATCCCTGCCTAAAAGGATATATAACCACCAACCCATTATACAATATGAATCAATTATATTAAAATATTAGTATGATATTAAATACCTAATGCCCAATAAAATAGTATCCTATTAGGCTAAGCTCAGTTCTCTTTTTATCTCAGGTTATTATGAGGTCAAGCCACTTTCAGAAATATATACTTTATTATGTTATTAGAAGAAAATAAATGAGATACTCATGCAATGAAATAACTTGTAAAATAAATAAGTAAATATTTAACACAAATACATCAATATTTATAAATCCTATTAATTCAACATCGACTGTACAGATAAAAGAACAATAATACATTATTTAATCCATTCCCCAACATCATAATATTTTTTTTCATATTATAAATAGTCATTTAATTGAGGAATTTTCTTATTTAATTCATTAAACTATCTTTGGATGTAGTGGTCTGAATTCTATACCCACACATATATATATATATATTACACATTATAATAAGTCATATAATATTAGTAAATATACGATCATATATGTATGCTCCTCCATTCCACAATTTAATAACATTTTATAATTGTGTGCTGATATATACATCAAGTACATGAAGAGATAAAGTAAAACTATAATTTTAACGCATTTTATCTTTCCTTCATTCATACGTACTTGTATGATTTAAACATTAATAAAATATGTTAGAACATGCACACATTCTTATTATAATTTACATATATCCTAAGATAAAGGTGGAAGGATGTTTAACATTAAAGAATCCTGTGGTTGGTGGATAAATGATTCGACATACCTGTACTAGATCGAGAAATAAATTCTCTAGCATAATAAGATTCATTTCAAACAAGTTATATATGTATAAATTAAACATACAAATAATTTTGAAGAAAACCAATATTAAATAATTAAAACAGATTTTACCCTCCAACTTCAGCTGAACTTGTGATCACTGAATGTGCTATATACATCTGGTCAACAAGGTGATAGGGACTTCCTTTTTAACAAGACATTGGTCTGTGATCTTCAACATCATCATTATCTGCACCTAGATGACTTGGATGGAGATGGATGGGTGCACTGAATTGGGTTTCTACCCCATAAACATCTTGCTAGCTGATATAAAAATTGCCTTTCATCTTGACTTTTCTATTCACTGCTGTGGAAATCTCATGAAAACTACTATTTTTAGGTTAACTGAAAGTGATTTTTTTGTGGAGACTTGGCTTTGCTTTGTGCGCTTTCTTCTTGCTTTGTATAATATTAAACAGTCCATGTCTTCTCAATTGTGTCCTGGATATGAGGCTTGCACAGCATATAACTGGAGATACTCAGGCAAGCAACAGGAGTGCCAATCTCTCTGACTAACCCTATACTGTTTCCCATTTTTTCTCAGCTTAATTTTGGCACCTGGCCATTAACACTGACTGACGAAGCATCCACTTCAATCTATTTTCAAGATGCCATCCTCCCCAGCATCTGTGTGCAATATTTGAAAATTATTCAGCTAGAAAATCTAAGTACTTTATACTAATAACTTCTCTGTGGCTATTTTTGTGATTATTTTTGGGATCAAATTTTAACTTCATCTTAGATATTTATATATCCATTTTTTATACCTAATATTGAATGACTAGTTGGACTGACTATTAATTAAATATTTAAAGAAAATTCTGAATATAATATTATATTCATTTTAAGGTATAAACCATAATTCACAGACATAATACCGAAAATAAATGAATAATCTAATTTTTTTGTGTCTGTATATTACACAATGTTACTTCCCTGATTTCTTCCAATTATTATTTGTTGTTTTTATCTTGAAATTACAAAAATACTTTTCTCTTTAAAATCAGTAAGGTGTAATTTCAAAAACTATAAATTAAAACAACAAATGATTCTAAAATTAAAATAACCAAAATCAATAATTTAATCAGTTTTATTATTATTACTATTATTTTGGTTGTTTTTTTTTTTTTAAAAAAAAAATTATGACTAAATGGCAAATAAACACTTTCATTTATATTATTCATAATATACATTCAACCTGATATTAAACATAAAATTATATTCCGCATTTAAAGATATAAAACTTTTAATATTTTTTTTTACTATAGTTATTAGTTAAGTATATTACAGGATTTAAAAATGATTTGGAAAATGCTATTAGCAATATAAATACATTTAGTTCTTCTGGCGCTATTAAAGCAGATAAATTTTGTATTAAAGTCAGAATTTCAAAAGGAATAAATGTAAGTATAAATAAACCCGTAATTTGATAAATTATTTTTTGAGCAGATTTTTGTTTTTTTCTAGCATGGTTAATGGAAGTCAGTGTTGGCTGAATGCGTTTAGAATTATATTGTAAAACGCAAATTATTTTTGCATAACAAGAACACATAATAATTAATGGAAGAAGAGTTCCAAAAACATCCAGAAAAATAATAATGGATTTACTTAAACTATTTTTATACATACATTTTGTATTATTCCAATTAACGTTGTTAATATAAAAAGCAATAAATGCAGTTAGTGAAAATAACTTTGAAAAACATGATTTAACTGTAAACATGAGAAAAGTAGTGCGTTTAGATTGATTGTTTTTATAATGCAGTGGCCAAACAACACACCAGAGTCTGTCAACCGATAGTAAAACCATTACCCACAGAGAATCGAAAAATGCAATATCTTCAATTAAAATAAATACACAACATCCAATTTTTCCTAAATGCCATCCTTTAAAAGTTGGAATAATAGAAAAATAAAATAAAAAGATTATACTTAAAAATATATCCATAATTACATTGTTCAACATTAAAAATGTAAATCTTTGGTAGGGTTTTTTTAACAGCAAGAGAATGCTTATTATATTTAAAATAATTCCAAGTGGAGAGAATATATAAATAATGTAAAATACACATACTGTAGGCAAACTCATTGATTTCAAAGGGGATGATATGATAAATTATAATAAATCTGCAAAATAAAAAAATATCTATTTCTAATCTATCTATCTATCTATCTATCTATCTATCTATCTATCTATCTATCTATCTATCTATCTATCTATCTATCTATCTATCTATCTATCTATCTATCTATCTATCTATCTATCTATCTATCTATCTATCTATCTATCTATCTATCTATCTATCTATCTATCTATCTATCTATCTATCTATCTATCTATCTATCTATCTATCTATCTATCTATCTATCTATCTATCTATCTATCTATCTATCTATCTATCTATCTATCTATCTATCTATCTATCTATCTATCTATCTATCTATCTATCTATCTATCTATCTATCTATCTATCTATCTATCTATCTATCTATCTATCTATCTATCTATCTATCTATCTATCTATCTATCTATCTATCTATCTATCTATCTATCTATCTATCTATCTATCTATCTATCTATCTATCTATCTATCTATCTATCTATATACCTATATACATACCTACTTTTTTCTATATATATGTTTAAATACCTAATTATTTATTTATCTATCTACTTACCTATCTATATAATTATTTATATAACAATGTATTTTTCTGTCAATTCCATTTATTATCTATCTATAAATTTATTTGTCTGCATGCCTCTTCATTTATATATCAGTCTATTTGGAAACAAAGGAAGGAACAGGAATATTTTCATGTAATAACTATAAAAATATATTTGCATTGATATTGCTTATAATTGTCACCTATTATTGACAGCCTTCAAACTAAGCTATTTGCTATAGTAGTTCACAATAGCTTTTTTATCTTAGGTTTACTCAGAAAAAAGGGAACCTTTTTAATTTGTAATCCAAGTGTTATAGGGATTTCAATGTAGATATATTTATATAAGATCTTAAGATTAGAAGAATCTCAACTTTTCATAGTGAATAAATATTATTTTGTCTCCCCCAGAGATCTATATTTGTTAATTTAAATATTTTTCTACATTAACTAAGATGTAAATAAAGAATATTCTTTTCTCTTTTAAATAAACTAATCTTTATTAAATCATTATTTTTTTAACATAAAGTTATTAGTAGTAACTGATAATTAACTAGCAACAACACTATAATATAATTTTCTAATTATTCCTTGCATGAAAATATTTCATTTTACATATATTACTGATTAGTTTATAACTAGTTAACTATTGAAAAGTCTTACATTTTCCTAATAACTAAGACACATTAGGAGAAGATCCAGTTAATTGAAAATGATTTTAATATGCAAAAAGCTAGAATTAATGGGTAAAACAATAACATCATATAGTATTTCAGATAAAAAAATCAATAACAAAAAGTCTGTCACTTCAGTTAGGAAAAAATCTCTTTGATGCACCTGTGTTAAGAAATGTTCCCCAAATAGATAAAGTATCTATCTATACAGCAGAGTGCTATGACCAATTTGTAATACTTCAACATCGTTTATTGTAATTTACTATTGTATAGTCTATGTTAATGCAATTTGCTTTAGCACTGCAATTTCTGAGTTGCATCCAAATTTTAATGAGGACTTATGTAATTAAAATATAAGTACTTAGTGGTAGTTTTAAAATAAGTCAAAAGTTAATTTGAACGTTTATGCTCTTAATTTATTATTTATCTATGAATATGTTCTCATATGTGTTTCAGTATATTTTTTATGTTGTCATATACTTGTTAGTGTACTTATATATTGATAGTCAGATGAATAAATAATTAGTATTGCTAATTTAAATATTTAGTATGCATGCTCAGCATTAATTGGGCTGCTTTAGGATTAATTTACTTTAAATATAAATCATTTGTTTGTGTTTAAAATAAGTGATATGGTCTTATTGCTCAGGAGAATCATAAGAAATTAGAGTACCAGACCCTCTTGCGTCAGAATTGATCCTGAGATCTCCTGATCGCAAGTACGATGCTCTACCGACTATACCAAATCACGCAAGGATTTGTGTTGAAAAGATGAAACGTTAATATGTTTACATTAAAAACAATTTTATGGAGTTGATGTATCTTTTGTTTCATTTCTAATGGGAGTTAGATAACAGATATTATACTATTATATATTTAGAAATGTATTAAGGCGATACTTTGTCAAGATCTTTGCTATTTATGACGTAGCTATTAAATGTATTTATAATAGTAATATTAAATAAATTCTGGTTGTTAATGACAACAGTTAAAATCTTGTTTTGATTGTCTTTAAGTTTATAATTATTTAAAGTAGTTTGGGAAAGTGGAAAAGACGAGTCAATGAATGTATAATAGCAAATTTAACTGAAAGTAAAACCAGCTTTTATAATATTTAGATATCTTTTGCATATATATATATATATGTCTGCACACACACACATATATAATTTATTTAAATTTTATTTGGCTTTCTTTTGATTAAAAAGAAAGGGCCTTTTTATTTTTCGTTCAAAAAAGGTTTAATTCCTGACTAAAAATATTTTTTAAAAAATTGATCTTTTGTTAAATTCAAAGATAGTGATTTATATTTTTTTGACACTGATAATTAAAATTAATTTAAAATTGTATAAGATGAGGTTGTTACTTTTAATTAAAATAATATATAATTAAAATGAAACGTTATCTTCTATTAATTTTCCGTCATCAAAAAAAAAAAAAAAAACTAAAGAATTTAGTATTTTAGTCTATAAAATTGATTTTATTCTATATTATAGATTATCTTCAATTAGTCATAAAAATAAAATTTATCTTAGTTTGTTTCTTGTTAATTGAAATTCCATAAAATAAGAACTGTATATAAATAGTTCTGAAAAAAAAAAATTCTCTTGCTTTGTACTTTCTTCCACTTCTGTGGGCTGGTGTTGTCATTATCCAAGTGAAATTTCGACTGATGCCAAAGGATTAAAACCTGTCTAGAGGACTTTTAAAACTTTCCTATTACTGGCTAGTCTATCTGGGTAGATAGCCAACCGATCTCTTAAGAATGGACCAAGTAATATCTAGTCTATGTATTGTATATGCAATTGTCAAATAATATTCAATAAAAAGCTAGATCGTGACAAAATAAATATGAAGTATCTGAAAGCCTGATGATGATTCTAATAACTGACCATTGTAAATGAAAAATCTGCAGGATTCCAAATTATAATTTGCAACTATAAATGTCTTCCAATCTGAGCTCCAAAATATATGTATGTGACTGAAATGAAATAATGCTTCAACCATAATTAGTGCTGGAAATCTACTGAGTGCTGAAATCTTTTATTTATATAAAATCAGAAATAACAATAAAGTTACAAAAGTTATATTTTTTTTCATTTGGGAACTTAGATTTAATGAACTTTTTTTAATCTAAAGATTTTCCTATACAATCTTCTATGGTGCTTTTGTTTTTATATATTTTTCCTGTGTAATTGGTTTAAATCAGTATTTATAATTTATCTATTAATGACATTAGAAACCAGCGAATTATGAGAATACTATTCTAGGTCATTTGATTTTAATTTAACTGCTATAACAAAAAAAAACAAAACCCAATAACAACCCAAAAGTCACCTATCACTAGATTTTAGTCTTTGTTTTATTCTATACTCTTCGCTGATGAAGCAACCATATTGAATATTAAAAAAATTATGTTAAGCCACAAATGTTATCATAACTTAAGTTTGTATTATCCAAAAATGACATAATATATATTGTTTGTAACCACCAAATAATGTAATTAAGCTGAAAAAATATAGTCATTGATATTCAAAATAATAAAAAAAAGAATAAAAGTTAACATTTCCAATAATTATTTTCATATTATTTCATAAATTCAAAATTATCATGCATAAAACTTAAAATTATATATTTGTTAGTAGGTTAGTTGGATTCATCA
This sequence comes from Epiperipatus broadwayi, assembly GCA_028023455.1. NCBI lineage: Eukaryota > Metazoa > Onychophora > Udeonychophora > Euonychophora > Peripatidae > Epiperipatus > Epiperipatus broadwayi. The sequence goes on from JAQFVV010006784.1 coordinate 158,952, forward strand.
TAACATTTCTAAAAAATGGGATGTAATAACACTTACCTAAGGCAACCCATTACTTGAAAACTTCATAGAATAAAGACATTAGTACCTCTCATCTTTCCTAGTAGCCCTTTAAAATGTATTTTCTTACAGGGGTTTGCAATAAAAATGTCATCCCTAATAACATCTCTTATAACAAGTAGTTAATATTTATCAATAATTAGTATAATTTGAATATTATAATAAAGAACTTCAATAATGTTTGTAATTTATTAAAAATTATTATTAAATTAGTCATTATATGCAAAATAAAATAAAAAGTGAATGAAATGCTAAATTCATGATAGAATTAAGCTTGAGATGCTTAAGTTAGTAGTTTAGACTCAGTGCAATGTAGTATTATTTATCTTATCTTTATAGGTTTTGAGGGCTCATATTTCTACATGCTATTATGATGATAAATTTAGTAATAGCTTCATCAACTGTCCTCTCTCTCTCTTTGCATTTGATATGCAGCTGTGAAATTTACATTGCAGTAGTGTCTAATTGGCCTATGTTTATATACTGTCAAAATTATATCTTTTAGCGTTTGTGTATATTTATTATTATGAAAATGCAGGCAAGATGATATAGAAAAGTCTAAATCAGGTCATAATATTTGCAAAATATGTTTATCATTGTCTCATATCACCTAATTCAAATACTGGATCCAAGTAAATCACTTAAGTGGATCACTCAAGTTTAGAGTGCATTTCTATAAACACACCAACTTTCACTGACCATGCTAAATTAGGGCTTCAGTCATGAGTGCCTGATGTTATAATCACATTTTGAATTGTACAAATATATTTAACCTATCACAGCAGAAACCACCCATGATCAGACAAACATGACTTATAAATCTAAATCTATAATTATAAAGCACTGAAAATCTTGAAATTATTGGATCAGAAGTCGAATTCTGATAATGCGCTATTACTTTAAATATTATAAATCTCCGTGCACTCACATATCAGTAAGAATTTAAAAAACTTAAGTCAATCATTTAAGTTTAGAGTACATTTCTATAAATACACCAACTTTCACTGACCATGCTAAATCAGGGCTTGAGTCTATTGTGCACCTGATGTTATAATCAAGCTCTGATTATCAAGCCCTGATGTAGCATGGTCAGTGAAAGTTGGTGTATTTATAGAATTACACTCTAAACTTAAGTGATTCACTTAAGTTTTTTAAACTCTTACTGACATGTGAGTGCATGGAGATTTATAATATTTAAAGTAATAGCACATTATCGGAGTTCAACTTCGAATCTAATAATTTCAAGATTTTCAGTGCTTTATAATACTAGATTTACATACCCCAATAAATAAAAGAGAGATTATCAGATATATGTTTTAATGTTTGGAATAATGGCTATATAAAGAAACTTTCTATTAACTAAAAGAAGACTCTTTGATTCAACTTTGAGACTTTAAAGAAACTAAATAGGCCAAAATTCTAATTTCCACCTTATATATTCTTGTAGCCACAACTGTTATTACTATGTGATTTTTCATATAGTAAATGAACATGTATTGTATGCTCACCAAGATAAAACAGTCAATATAATGAGGTTACTGCTTTTTATGTCTAAATTTAAGATAAATGAATGTCATGCTTTTTCTTCCGTTTTCTGATAGTTCTTAACAGAAACATCATTAGAGTTTTTTTAGCTACAGAGTGTGTGTTTAAATAATCTTTTTTTTAAAAAATAATTACAATCATGGCAGATAAAAAGTAAATTATGGTTAACCTTTTCAGGAGACTACTGGCAAATGAAAAGAGTGCTAAAATTTTTATTATTGTAGAGGTAGGCTGCCATTCAATTCTGATATGTCATTTAGATACCTATAAAGTGAAAGAATATTGCAAACTCTTTAATATTAAATGGAATACTGATGGACTTTATAAAGTTAGAAAAAAATGAAGAGAAATGGATTTCAAAATTAAACAAATACTTTACTACAAATTCATATATATTCAAAGCATAAGTGGAAAGAGATTCATTATAATAGAAAATGGAAAAATACTATTGTTAAGACTGATGGCATATCAGATAGAGTAGCACAATTAGATATTCAAATTAATGGAAGACAACAAATGCACACTATTTATGCTTATGCTTTACCATTTTTATTATGATGGAAAAGTAAAACATTCATATGAATGGATAAAATGGTTTTGATCAGATCAAACAGCATTTTAGTATTGCTATGAGAGACTATAATGCTAACCATGATAAATGATAAAATTGTTGTGGATAAATATTGTTATAATGGTGAGGAATGAGAGAGAGCATAGACTTTAGTAGATAATGGAAATAGATATTGTAACTATCCAAATGAAGATACAGCAGAATTGGATCATATTTTGACTAACAAAATATGTATTTTTTTATGATGGCAACTTCTTATTAAATTCAATCACAAGAAATCATATTCAATTAGTAGAGTGTAAGATAGTATTAATGCAAAACTAGATAGACAAAAACTATTAAGAAAAACAATAACATTTGACATTTCTAACGTTAATAATGTCTCTAATAAATGTAAATTAAAAACTGCATATTGTTTAAAAATAATATAGTTGAAAGATAATACAGATTTGAATGTATTCAATAGGAAGGTTACTAATATTTTATTAGAAACTGCAACAAGCAGCAATTTACCCGTAACTTTTCTATTGAGGCAAGTACTTCATAGAAGGAAGGAAAAATAGGGAGAAGCAATATAAATATAAATGTTTTCTAACAATTAATTTTATGTCATACATTAGATTAATACCCAACATGGGTTATTAGGTAAATGAAATAATTTCAATCCAAAGAACAATATAGTTCTAATCTAGTGTATTATATAATATTAACCATTGGGGAACATTTATTTATATTTTACTTATTTGATTTGATATTAACAAGGTGTAAATTGGAAAATTTCACAAATGCCAATTAAAATAATATAAAACAATTTGAAAAATAGCTTTAAAAAGAAATAATATGATTAATTTGAGTTCTTCATGCTTTCTTTCCAAAGTGCTTCAGATTTGTCTATATAAATAAATTTAGGTAAAAAATAAGACATTCTTTTTTGTTAAAATAATTTTATCTTGTGCTTTGTATTGAGAGAATTTAATTTACGTAAGAAGCCAGTGTTGAAGTGTTAGTGTAGTATAATGTATTACAATAGAATCTGTCTATGAGATCTTACATTATTTAAAAAAGTTTTAGTGTATCTATTTTAATTCCCATGTGTGTTCATTTTGTTTCAAAACTTTTACATTTATTAAAAAGTCAATAACATCATTTTAGATTGTTTACATTTAAATAGAAATAAATTAGTGAAATAAGTAATAAAATATGAAGAGAATCATGATCATTAATCAAAATATCCATAATAGTTATTTCAAATGTGTTACTTATTTATACCTTTCAAGTAGATTAATAAATATTTCTATGATAAAAGGGAGCTATTTTACTATAATCAATTGTAATAAATGTTATATAAAATTATTTAAGATATTTTAAAAATATATCAAAATTATTATTTATCTAATTCCTGGTAATTTTAAATTGTTGTCAACAGTGTTGATGCAACTCTACATATATAAAAATAATAAAATACCACATCACTTGCAAGGTATTCTAAATATATCATAACAATACTAATGTAAGCACGGATATTCTAGAAGGATTTCATTATCAAAAAACTACTTACTTATAAAATAATCTTTGGGAGGTTCAGATGTCTTATTTACCTATAAATTCAAATTTATTAAATGACTGAATTAAAAATAATGTCTGGCTGGAAATCAATAGAGTAGAAGGGGGTATTGCTTGACCTCTTTCATGTTTGCTCAAGATTATATTTACATTTGGAAAGAGTGACAGTCATCTCAATAATAATTTAAGAAAGTAAAATCACTCTATCTATAAAAATAATAAAATTTACAACTATTAGAAAAAATCTTCCAGGAATAACTATTGATACCTATAAGAATAACTGGACATGAACATTTTCAAGAACTGTTTGATTTTCATTCAGTTAAAATAAGAACAACAGACTATTTATGAACAGTTAAAAATCATCTTAATGGCATATATCTGCACTAAAATTACTTTTATGAATTTTTTATTGGCTTGAAGATGATAAGAATAAAAGAATAACTTGCAAAGCCTTTAAATACCAAGATCTTTAATTATATTTCTTTTAATAAAAATTTTAATATTTTTTATTTGCTATTGTCATGCCATTTTTAAAATTTTATTTTAGAACTTCCAAAGAAAATTATACATATCAGATAAACTAAATTATTTTTTTTGGAAATGAAATATGGGTGTATATATAATATATGCATATGCACAATAAGAGAGTATGTGGATGTGTGAGTTATATAAATATTTGTATATTTTATATTTTATGCATCTTTAAAATATAGCCCAGAGGGTTATTTAAATTATTTGAGGTAATAATATTTTGTTATTTGAATATTTAAATATAGCATTTCTAGGATAACTTGGATTTTGTTTGATGTTGTTACATCAGTAGAGTTCATCTATGTTATTCTTAAGGATACTTTCTAAAAACAGGAAAAACACTCCATACAGTAGTGCCACTCAGTGCAAGCCAGACTAATCAATGGATTGTCTGTTTTAATAACAGTTATGAGCAAGCATAGGAAATAGTGATTATGTGATGTGAAGGATAGTAACTGTATGTAGGGGTATCATTAGCATGTTTTTATCTAAGAATAGGTTTTTTCCTTTATTGTACTCAGTGTTGAGTTATAAATTTATGCTTGGGAATAAATAGATGATGAGTTCATTTTTATCTAGTTTAAGATATACATATATATTTTGAGATATTTATCTTGAGTTGGACCTTATAAAGAAATAATTGCATATTAGTTTGGATTCTTCTTTCCATAGAAGACCTCAAATGTACTGATATATAAGTAAGTAAACACAGTTAAGGTAGACATTAGTATTTAATCAGACATGAAACATATGTAATGGTAATCATCTTAATGTAATATTTCATATATTTGTAGAATTAACAATGATAACTCTTGTTCAGTTTTCTCTTTCCAAATATTCAGCAGGAATTGATGAGAATGGATTAATATTGATATTTATCTTATGTAAATTATAAGAACAAAATGTAAGTAATAGACAAACTATCTGAATTAATAAAGTTACCCTTTGTTCACTTAGAATTTAATTTTAATGTAAATAAAAATATAAATGATTTTGTTAAATTTATTTTTTTATTTTGATTTATTACTTTATTTATTTATTACAATAATTGTTGTCACATATCATATTATAAAGTCTTGCAATTTACTTACCCTTGAGATTAAGGAACATATGATTATTTTAAATATATTTTGGAAATTAATTCCAAAATATATTCTTTAAACCCTTTCATATATATGAAAAGATATACTCATGTATGTAGACAACTTCTAGAGATATGAAGAGTCATATTATTTTAACTTCAATTATGCTCACCATTATATAGTTTAGTAATGAACAAAAGAGATATATTTAATACATAATTTCTGTCTTTCTGTCCCACATATCATGATGGTAATTTGAAAAGTTAGCTTTCCAGTAAACATTGTTACAGTAATTGAACCTTTAAAAACACTAATTTTTAATGTAGTGTTTAATATATTTGAATAAGTTATTAAATTTATTTTCTAAAATTAAGTTTCAATTTGTATAGTGATTATTGATTAAAGTTTTGATTCTTATGGCATATAAAATGCTTAATTTTTAGTTCTTGTTATAAAAAATGCCAAAATTATTATTCTAAATTTTTATTATTACATTTAACATTGTTTAATGTGTATTATTTTTGTAATTAAATATTCATTTAGTTTTGTTGCAGAAAGTAAATTTTAAAAATTGCAACACTATGTCTGGAGAACAGATCACATGACTGATAATATATATGTATTGTGCTTTCATGGTTTTAGAGAAAGTTTTTAATTACTTTTTAAAATTATTCATAAATGGAAACATTTTATACATGATAATATAAATTTATTAATAAGTATTATTTAATTTTGAAAGATATTCTAAACTCCTAAATGTCAACTAAAATTTGCTATATTTAAAATGGATATTTTATAATTTTATAAATTAGTAAGAATTGATAAAATATGTTATTTTAAATACTTTTATTTGTTATAAAATAAATTATTTGTATTAAATATTTATTATATTTATTATCCAAAAAGATGACTCATAGTTTTATTTCTAATTTTTAAAAGTACATAATTGGGAAATATGTAAATGAGCCTGTAGTCTGATGATTTGTCATCCAATCAAATTTATTTAAAAGAACAGGTATAAATATCGCATGTAATTAAATTGTAGTGGTTACTGTTTAAAGGTTATTGTTTTAAAATTATTGTGTGATAAATAGTATCAAGTTATATTACTATAGGTTAGTAATATATTTAAGTTAACAGTCAATTATTTACTTTTATAATATTATTTTTTTTTAAAAAGTGGAAAGGATTAAAAACTAGTATTTAGTTTAATAAAAAAATGTCTGAATATACCCAGATAAATTTCCTGCTAGTGGACTATTCTAAAGCTTAGTTAAAATTTGTTGGTAAATTATGGAACACAAATCTACGGTCTTATATGTGAGAAGATTAGTAATGAAGGACTAAAGAATTTATAGGAGTACAGTTTTTCTGGTGCCATATAAAATTATTTATTTATTTTTGTAGAGTATTTCATAGTTGCAAATGAATATTATCCAGAAGTATGATACACATACTGAATATGTCTGTGTTTATAAAGCTAAAAACTTTTAAAAAATATTATTTAAGAAAAAATTATTGGAAAAGACTAAAATGTAATTTACTTCTGAACTCTATAAAACCTTCAAGATGAGCTATAAAATATAATGCTCTGTCTATATAATATTGAAATCATTTAGAAGGATTATAGTATTAAAAGGAAGAAATATTCATCTTTGAAGTAAATTATATTTGAATTTTTGAAAGTAAAGTATTTTAAAAAGACAACTGCTATAAAGAATATAATTGATAACAAAAGTTATAATAAACAAGTGAGTATTTAAATATAAAAAAACTGTTATTTTAATTGCTATGATTAATTGCAAAGATGAAAAAAATGAATAATGGAAAAAATATCAGAAATAAATAACCTTTTGTAATTAAAACTTGCATTCAACTATTTGTTTTATTATGTGCCTCATTAAAATATAAGTTGGAAATAGAAATACATCTATTTTGTCTGAGGATTATATGTTAATGAATCTAACCATGAATGATGCAGTGTTCCTGAACAACTTGGAATCTATGTATGTAAATGGGAGAATGGACTTATCTTTTCAAAATGGACTTTCTAAAAAAACTATTGACTAAATCATTGTTATTGTAGAAAGATATACAGAAATGGACTGTGTTGAGTATTTTTTAATATCAGGATGAATAATATTCTCATAGATTTTTTTAGATTTTTAAAGTTGACAATTATTTTTATTTGTGATATTTTATGCACCAGGAAAAGAGTTTGAAGAAGAAAAAGAGCTTTGAACAATACTTGTTGCATAGTAACTGCACAGGCCCCAAGTTATCAATAAAATTTTTACAGTAGGATTATATGAAGAGAAGAATACTTAACTTTAAATTTCATTATTATTAGTTATTTATTATTTTAAAAAATTTAATAACATTAGAATTACAATTTATTTATCAGTTACAGTAAAAGTTACTTTTTTAGGTACTTTTAATTCTAATAATATTAATGTTAAAATCTTGTAACAATTTTTAAAAAAAAATTGAAACAGGTCTTTAAAGTATATTAGTTTATGATGAGCACTATATAAATAATATTTGTGATTTATATTTTATGTAAATTGGACCAGAAGACATCAAAAATGTGATTACAAATAGTAAATCACATAGGTAATTTAAATTGTTTTAATTATATATATATATATATTTGAGAATTGCTTGGAATTTTAAATATTCATATTATGTTACATGAATGAATGAACATATGGATGGGTGGATTAATAACATACATACTTTTTTTTTACTAAGAGACATAACCTATGAATAAAAATATGCATATATTTTTTATATATAAAATTCATTATAACTTTATTAATTACCATAATTTTATATGATTCTTTGCTAAATAAACCATATTATATTTCTTTTAAATATATGAATATTGATCGAATATTTTAATCAAAGTCATCTGTATTTGTGGCAAGCTTAAGTGTGTGAAACCATGTCCTATAGTATTTACGGTTAATTTGGTTTATTATTGGGAAAATTACTTATTTTATTTTATGATGTTGATTGGTTAAATCTATTTTGGAATTTAGATGATAGTGATCAGGGGAGTAGGAAATGAAAACCCTGGATGTTTTATATTTGCAGAATGTGTTAAGAAGATAGAAAAATTAGCCTATATTATATATAAGTAGTTGTTATACAAATACAGTTAACATAGCCCTGTATTTGTTTCCATGGTCAGTGTTTTGATATTTGTATTTAAATGTTCTGTAAGTGCTGAAACAAAGCCTAGACATTACTTCTTAAGGTATTAGATGAGGTCATACCTTTTTTCTAATATTGTTTTCCATGTGGATTATTGAATTATTTTATACTATTGAGTCTTTACTCTAGTTATTCCTTCATGCCCTATACATTATGTCACTATCTTAATTTCATTAGTAATGCATCATGTAGTCTAGTATTCTGAAAGAAGAATAATGAATAAACTTAGAACGATGAATTGTTTTAAAAGAAGGGAAGATAGGTTTTAAATTAAGTAAAAATGCAAATGATCTTGAATGTTTAATGCTGATGATTAAATGAGAAAAGAATCATAATTATTCTTAATATTTTGTTATTAATATTTTTGATTATAAAGAAATCATAAATATTTCTAGTATATTTTCCAATATTTTTTGATATTTCATGATTTTTTTTCATAAAACCATAGTATTTTGAAATAATGCATATTTACAAAGAAACATCAAACTGAGGAATATGAAATATATGATGGATGCTTATATTTTTATGTTTTTTGAACATGAAACACATATCTTAAAACTTAGAATGGTGCCAAGTAAATTATTATTTTAGTACATGAGCAAACATTGTTTATTTTATTTTATATTTTTAAACAGGCAAAACTCTCTCTATATATATATTGTCACTTAGTACAATCACTCAGTGATCATGTGATATTTTATTAATCTAGAATGAACCTAAAATATATTCTGATTAATAAAATGTTATGCTAAGTATTTTTTTTGCATTTACTAAACATTTGAATATTTTCATATTCATTTACTTAGCAAATATAATATAATATTGTAAGGTAAATAATAAAATTTAAATAATTATATATGATAGGTATTCTTAAGTAAAAATTTATAAGCCAGAGTGAAGGCTTACGCATTGGTCATTTTTTAGATTGAAAATCTGTAACCTAATCTTTTCTTTTGTTTTAATTTTATATATATTTTGTTTTAATTTTAACATCATATTTGTCAGTTTTTTTTTAGTAAAGAATGTAAATATTTTATACATAGTTGATTTTTTAAATTGAATAAATTTGTTAAAGTTATAAACATATTATCAGTGTTATTATTGTTCCATTCATTTCCACAAGATTGGATCTACAGAATTTTCAACATTGAACATATAATAAATTTTGCACATTATAAATTTAAATAGTTTATTTAAGAAATAAGTATTAAGGCTATAACCTTAAGACTGGTACTCAGCGTATGTCACTGAAATATCATATAATATAATATTATTTTTAGTCATAATTTATTAATTACATTACTGTCATATAATTGAATATATTTCCTATTGCAACATATTATTCAGATTATACCATACTCTTAATGTCTCACATGATCAATAACAGAATTATATTATTATTATTGTTATTATTATTAGTAACCAAATTATAGAATAGTAAATATAGTACTAATTGTTAGTTAGATCTAGTGTATAAATATTATCTTTTATTATTAATAATATTATTGTTGAGGTGTAGTTAAGAATGATGCAAAATCTCTCATTATACTTGGCTACAGGATATTATAAATTAAGTTAATGATTTATTTTAAAGAATCTGAGATAATTATATTTTAATAAAAGAGATTATCACTTATTTTCTAATATTATATCAGATTATTTATAATATTTTAAAGTCCTAAGGATAGTATAGTTTATATTATTATTTGAAATAAAAGGGGGGATTGTATTCTTATGTCATTGAGATTATATTCTTAGGAAATGTTCTCAATGTAGTCCAACAATTATTCCTTTCACCATGTGTCTCATGATTATTATTATTATTATTATATTATTTTATTATTTATAATCAAACCATATTTTCTTTATTATTAATTTGAGCTAGTCTAGTGATATAAATTATCATAAGATATTATTAAGACTCGTTTCTACTATATTAAAATTGAAAGTTTTAGCCAGAGCTTTATTTTATTTACTTATTTCTATTATAAATTTTTTTATATTGACGGAATGGTAAGGGTACAATATATATATATATATATATATATATATATATATATATATGATGAGTGCTTGTTTGGATTTCTTTTAAATTAATATATTAGATTAGTTTTTTATAATATGCATGATCTTTTAATAGGGGTTGGTTAGGATTAGTATTTAATATATATTTTTAATAAAATTAAAAAAATCTTTTAATTAAATTAACTGATAATATAAAATTTGTAGGATGGAAAAAATATTTTTTTAAAAAGAAAATTTAATGTTTTTCAAAAATAAAAATGCACTAATAACAAAAATTTAGTTTCAAATTTGCAGCTGGTTACTTTGAATAGCTTTTGGAAAGATAATTTTATAACATGATATAAATTAATATGTGAAATAAAAAGAATAGATATGTTAAAAAGAAGAAATTTGAATTATCTGATTTTAATTTCTTTTATAGGACAATTTAAAAATAATTAGCAGTGAGTTGGAAATTCTTAGTAAAGTTTCTAATTTATCCATTTCTGAGATGAAAATATAGTTTTTGACACAACTTTGTTTATTAAGTTCAGAAATGTAAATGATTAGCAAAAATAGTATTTCAATCAATTTTGAATAAAAGTTTTAAACGATGAAAATTTTTTTAATTATTCCTCTGAGATTAAACTTTTTACAAAAGAGTTAGTAACGAACTGGTAATGCTATCATTTCTCATTAAAACAATGTCCTTTTTATTATAAAAAATGTTTTTAGAAGATAGATAATTTATAATAGGTTGAAATGTTTAAATTGCTATATAAATACTTTATATTAGCTATAATTTGTGTGAAAATTCTAACTCACAAAGAAGATCTATTTTTAAATGCTTTTACTGAAGTTGAAAAATCTGTTTTTTGGTTATTTATTTGTTAACTTGATAGAAGTCAGTATATAGATATTTTTTCTTTTAATTTGAAAACAATTTTTTAAATATAAAAAGATAAAATCTCAACATTTTTAAACAAAAAAGTTACTTACTGATTTCTTATCCATATATAATTATGTACATATACTACATCTGATATATATATATATATATATATATATATATATATATATATATATATGAATATATGTATTAACTTACTGTAGTAATATCTAGTGATATATATATATATATTGTAACGGTCAGAATCATCTATCTCACTAACACACTGCAGAATTCAAACCCCAAACATGAAACTGATCACTCTAGGAGGGGTTGCCTTCTAGATATACTAAGTTTGAATCTAAAGTCTAAATTCCACAGCACCACCTACATGATAACTGATGCTACTAATAATATATCCTTTTACCGGTGCCTGGTGGTCAGGGAGAAACAAAAAGACTCTATACTAAGATAAGTTTGGGTTGCTAATTTACATCTATGTGTTGTACAAAAGAAATGTATAAAATAGATAGATAGACCGAGACAGTGATAGGGATCAATAAAATAAAAGATCAAAATTAGTTTTAAAAGATTTATTTAAATAGAAATATATATATATAATGCCACTGTCTGCTTATATGAGATAGGGATGCTTACTAAAATGGCTGTCAGCATAACATTCCATAAAATTACATAAAAGGTTGTTAAGAATATATAGTCTATCCCTCGGCTAATATAGTATTATGATAATGTGCTTAAAAGAGATGGGAACATGTGCAAGGTGCTTTGAGTAACTTTGAAGTTTAATAAAACATTTGAATATTAAGGTTTATAGAATACTTCTTGATTTTGAGAATAGCATGGACCAAGGCTTACTAAGTGATAAAATGGGGATGTGATCAAGGCATTTATTTTATAATTATAATTAAAGTTATATTGGGAGGTCGGTATTGCTAATAATGAATTTATTAAAGGATGGAGGGTGTGATACATTTAAATCATGGATGCTTTGTAAAATATATAAGTAAAATAATGGTAAATATTTGAAATGACTATGGAGGGCATCTTGCCACTGACCAATAGGAATGTGTTGACATGAACAGTCGAAGTCTGGACTCATTCAAAACATAATGACTGGGTGGACACTTGTGTCTAATTCCCAGGTGTGACATTCGAGTACACACTCTGCCTGGGAACCACAGGAAGTGAAAGGGGAATGGACTTGGCCATTTAAAACCCTTGGAGAGAAACAAAGCGGTCTCGACAACCAATTCATTTACCAGCAATACTCGACTAATGTATATAAAACATACAAAATGGATTCACTTAGATTGAGAAAATGCCCAATCAAATTCCCAGAAATTTATTTAAAAGGGTCCGCCCATTCTCGACGTCAATTACGAACTTTGAAATTAAAGCAGAATATTTTAAAATAGGAAAATGCATGCTTGCGGGTTTGAAAAGAAAGCATAGATTTATTTATGCAATCATGCATTTGGGACACATTTAATCATTGACCTCGCACATACTCTCATAATAGGTTAAAATCGATAAAATGTAGATTTTAAACTATTTAATTATTATACATATTAACGAAGATTAGAATAGTCCTCAAATGAGTGATTCATGAGATAATAAAATTGGGGATTTTATAAATTTAAGATGCCTTAATATCGACGTCTTGCTTTCAACAAGGGAATGATTCACTCGGTCAATGAATATTCTGACACACTATCATAATAAAATAAAAGAAAGATTAATAAATAGAAAATATTAACCCAAGGATAGACAGCAAAATTATTGATTATTATAACATTTTAAAGGAATACATAATAAAGTCAAGTAAAATGGAAAAACAATTTAAAATAGCTATAGCATATTAGTTATAGAAATCACAAGAGCTCTTGGGTTAATGTGGGGTTACCTCTGGAGAAGCATTTTCAGGTTGATTGAAGGTTGGCAGGTTTTATACAATTCAGCAGCAAACTCTGGGATTGTTCGTATTTTGGCAGCAGCAGCAGTTTCAGGGTTTCTTAGGTGACAGCTTTCAATGGTATAGAGCAGCGACCAGCCATTCCCAAGGGGAAAATAGCCTTCTTTCCAGCTCTACTCTGTCATTTCAAAGTTAGCAATTTTAAGGGTTGGGTGATTTATAGGTGAGACTGTAGACATGGTAAATTGATTTGAAGATGAAAACTTGGCTTCAAATTTCAGTTTTCAGGCATGTAGCTAGAAAATCTCAGGACAATATATATTAAAAATCTTGCTTGAAGAATAATGCTAGGAATATTGCTAGAATAATTGTAGAATCACTAGAATATTACTAGACTGATATTAGAATCACTAGAATATTTGCTGAAATATTGCTAGAATGGAGAACAAAAGAAAACCCTCCTTTTTATAGTCAAATTGCACAATACAACTGCCCTGGAACATTACAAAAATATTTCGGACTTTGCTTACTTATCAGCTGTAATCAATCCTATCTGAATGTCTAAAGGAATTCAACAAAATTTTAATTAATTTCTATTGTTAATTTCCCTGTCAACATTCGAATTACAAATTTGATTTAATTAAAACAACTTTTACTAATTGAAAGAAAAACCTTAAGTCGGCATCTGCTGTATTTTAGATAAGCTTCTATAACATTAAATAATTAAAACTATTGTTCCAACCAACCCTCATTTATTTTAACAGAAAATATATGGCGTGACTTTTATTAAATCTAAAAGAAAATTATTTTACTTTTTAATTTTCAATATTTGAATCTATTTACGAAATGAATATGAATTTTATTTTAAATCAAAAAAAATATATTACGACTGTAATATATTTTTGTAAACAGATTCAAACAAAATAATTTTAAATGACAATTTATAATCTTAACATAAGTTTTAAAATACATATCACAGTGTGTGTGCAATTATGACCTATATAACCTACTTTTTAAATAAATCTAAATTATGTGAAAATACACATAATCCATAACATTTTATTTATTTGGGCATGAGTTATACAATTATATATAACATGAGCATTGTACTCGTGGTTTAAAATTGGGTGGGATTTTCAGCATATAACTGCATTGCAGACACTTTATGATACACTGGGGTTCAAACTAAGGTATGAGGGTAGGAAAAAGGTGAGAAAAGGTGAAACAAAGATCTTCAAAGCAGATCTTACTGTTTCAATATATATATATATATGTGTGTGTGTGTGTTTAAAATTGATTTAAAGTAAAATTATATCTATTAAGTGAGTTTATTTACAATAAAGTTTTGGTAAGTATTTATTTTTTAATTTCCAGTCAAAGTAAAGATGTTAAACACTCTTCACTTAAAAAAATACTTCATAATTTTAATGACTTATCATCATCATCATCAACCATTATCAATCCACTGCAGGACAATGGTTTCTCCAGGTTCAATCCATCTTTTCCTATCTTTAGCTTCTTTTCTCCACACCACCCTTGCACACTTTCTTATTTCATCCATCCATCTCACATGTGGTCTCTATCTGGGTCTTTTACAATCTCTTGGAATCCAGTTTCAAATTTCAATTGTCCATCTATTATCATCTCTTCTAACAATATGTCCAGCCCAACTACACTTCAGTCTTTTAATTTTTTCAATGAGGTCATAACACCTGTTTGTTCTCTTACCCATAATATTACGTTTTTGATCACTTCTTGTTACTCCCAACATGCATTTCACCATACTTCTTTGAGAAGTCTGAAGTCTCTGTATTGCTCTTCTATTAAGTGTCCAAGTCTCAGATCCATAAGTAAGAACTGACAAAATACATTTATTAAAAACCTTCCTTTTCAAACACATAGGCATATTTCCTTTTAGTATCACATTATTTCTACCTAAAACACTCCAAACAAGTTTAATTCTATGATTAATTTCATCCATTATATTTCCATCTGTATTAATAATCTGACCAAGGTACTTGTAACTGTTAACTTCCTCTAACTCATCATAATCAATCTTTATTTCCATATTTTGAGAAAATCTATTAAACATTACTTTAGTCTTTTTAACATTTATCTTTAGCCCTACTTTCCTACTTTCATCTGATAACTCCTGCCACATTTCCTGTAGCTCTAAAGCATTATTTGCAAAAACAACTACATCATCTGCAAAATCTAAATGACTTAAATAATCTCCCTTTACTTTCACTCCTTTAGCTTTCCACTTTAATCCACATAATACTTCTTGCAGCACTGCTGTAAAAAGTTTTGGAGATATGGAGTCATCCTGTTTTACTCTTTTCAATGTTGATTTTTTACTATCATTATGTAATCTAATTGATGCTGTTGCATTTTTATAAATATTCCTTAAAATATGACAATATCCTAGATCTACACCTCGATGATACAATACTTTAATCACTGAAGAAATGTTTATAGAATCAAATGCCTTTTCATAGTCTACAAATCCTAAGCATAATGGCAACTCATATTTATTTGTCCTTTCTATAATTTCTCTCAATACCTGGATATGATCTACTGTACTAAAACCACTTTTAAATCCAGCTTGTTCTTTTGGTGGGTGGAAATCCAGTGTTGTCTGTAGACGAGTTGTAATTATCTTAGTAAAAATTTTGTATAAAACTGATAAAAGACTGTAATTTCTAATACCTTCTTTACCATCTTTTTAAAATATTAATGTTAATACTGCATTCTTCCAATCATCTGGTACATCTTTCTGATTTAGACATTTGGTATATAACTTTGCTAAAAGTTTTTCTATTTCTTCACCTGCTTCTTTTAATATATCAATTATAATTCCATCATTACCTGGAGCCTTCCCTTTCTTCATAAATTTAATTGCACATCTCACTTCCTCATTCAAAATTCTGGGTAATTCAGAAGATATAATAGGTATAGGAGGTACTTGTTATTTATTACTATATAATTCTTGATAAAAGTTTTTTACACATTTCATGATGTCATCTCTCTTTTTAGTAATAATGCCGTCTTTTTTTCTTATTGCAGATATAAATTTTCTACCAATACCAAAATGTTGCTTTACACTCTTTAGACTTTTATTCTCTTCTACAGCTTTGCTTGCTAGTTCTCCATTATACTTTCTTATATCATTTTCAACTCTCTTTTGCACCATTTTACAAAATTTGAGATATTCAATCTTTTTTAATTCATCATTATTGTATATCATCATATTCCTTCTTTTCTTCATAAATTCTCTAGTCTCAGTAGAAATTTTATTGGTCACTTGCTGCTTTTTTCTACCAGCTATCTTTGTTGCAGTTTTTAAAAGTGTATCACTTATTTTCCTATTAATGTCGTTCAAATCTGAATCATGTTCAAAATCTACTATAACTTGAAACCGATTTGTAAGTTCTAATTTAAATTCATTAGAATGTTTCTGAAGATTATGAATAACAACTGTAAATATTATTTTTCTTAATAATTTTTGTTTCTCTAGTTTTGCATTAACATGTATCTTACATCTCACTAATCGATGATCACTTCCTGTGCTAAATTTATTAAGAACATTACAATCTTGAAATATGTATTTTCTGTTAGTTAAAATATAATCCAATTCTGCTATGTCCTCTCTCATTCCTATTACCACTACTAAAATTACTTACAGCATTTTTATCGTTCATTTGTTTACCAATTCTAGCATTAAAGTCTCCCATAACAATTTTAAAATGTTGTTTACTCTGATCAAAAGCCTTTTGTACATCCATATAAAAATCTTCTATAACTTCATCACTATGAGAACTTGTTGAGGCATAAACCTGAATTATCTGCATTTGGTATCTGCTATTAAGTTGTAAAACTAATCTTGCCACTCTATCTGATACACCATCAATCTCCACAGTGTTATTCTTCCATTTTTTTTATTTATAATGAATTCTACTCCACTTGTATTTCCAATATTTGTGCCTTTATAGTAGAGTATATGTTCACCTTTTTAAATCCATTGTTTTTGCATGTTTTCTTCTAACTTCACAAAGTCCAATAATGTCCCGTTTAATATAAGACAGTTCTTCTTCTAACTCTTGCAATCTTCCATCACTTGAAAGTAATCTGCAGCTGTAAGTACCTAAATAAAAAGTCATCATCAAATGGCAGCCTGAGTTCGCAATCAGGGGATTTTTAGCACCCTCCACCTTCAGTCACCAACCACTGCCTTGGTTGGTGACTTACAGCCTCCTGGGAACAAGGGCCATGATTTATTTTTGTCTGTCATAATTGTATATATTGGAAAAAATATTTTTAAAGTCGGAGGTAAAAAGCCAATAAACTCACCATGCTGGCTAATGCATGTTGGTGGGCAACCCATCCATGTTCATATACTATGTGAATAATCACATAGTAATAACAGCTGCAACAACAAGAATGTATGGAGTGAACATTAGGAATTTGCTCTGCTCGGTTCCTTTAAGGCCTCCAAGAGGAATCAAAGGCTCTCCTTTCAGTTAATATATATATATATATATATTCAATTAAATATATATATATATATTATGTATATATATATATATATATATATATATATATATATATATATATATATATATATATATATATATATATATATATATATATATATATATATATATATAAAGGGTATACATTTTTATTTATAGCAGAAATATCTAGGAATATATGTATATATATCTTAATGAAATATTATCCAGATACATCTGTGTATAATATATATCACCCAGTGGATGACTTGTGTTATCAAGTCAAAACGTCAGTATATCTATATATAAATTTTTTAACACGGATGAATCTGCAAAATATGTCATCAATTGGTTGACAAATATTATAAAATAATTGTAGAGATGATGTAAACACTGATGTATAACAATAATGAATTTTCTATTAATAGAAAATAGAAATAATAATTATGAGAAATTCTTTAGATTAATGACTTTTTAAAAAAGATGATGTAGTTGTTTTTGAAAATAATGCTTTAGAGCTGCAGGAAATGTTATAGTGGTTATCAGATAAAAATAGGAAAGTAGGACTAAAAATAAATGTTAAAAAGACTAAAGTAATGTTTAAGGAATTTTCTCAAAATGTGAAAATAAAGATTGATTAAGATGAGTTAGAAGAAGTTAACAGTTACAAATACCTTTGTCATATTATTAATACAGATGGAAACATAATGGATGAAATTAATCATAGAATTAAACTTGGTTGGAGTGCTTTAGGTTGAAATAACTTGATACTAAAAGGATATATGTCTATTTGTTTGAAAAGCAAGGTTTTTAATAAATGGGTTTTACCAGTTCTTACTTATGGATCTGAGACTTGGACACATAATAGAAGAGCAATACAGAGACTTCAGACCACTCAAAGAAATATGGAGAGATGCATGTTGGGAGTAACAATAAGAGATCAAAAATGCAATATATGGGTAAGAGAACAAACAGGGATTACTGACCTCATTGAAAAAATTAAAAGATTGAAGTGCAGTTGGTCAGGAAATATTGCTAGAAGAGAAGATAATAGATCGAAATTTTGAACTGGATTCCAAGAGTTTGTAAAAGACCCAGAATGAGATCACATGTGAGATGGATGTATGAAATAAGAAAGTGTACAGGTGTGATGTGAAGAAGAGAATCTAAAGATTTCAGAAGATGGATTGAACTTGGTGAGACCTTCATCCTGCAATGGATTGATATATATATATATATATATATATATATATATATATATATATATATATATATATATATATATATATATATATATATATATATATATATATATATATATATATATATAATTGTAGATAGATATTGGCAAAATCAAAATTTGCAGGTCAGACGACAGTAAACAAAATGCTAAACAAATCTAACAATTAACAACACAATATTTATTAATAATTTAAGAACAAATATACATCAGTGGTAGAGCTTAAATACTAAAATTATTTCAATCAAGATACAATTCCAATAGTAATTAACTATTTTATGTTAGTGTGTAAGGTATTTGACAGATGATAATTTATTATATTATACTTTTCCTTCAATGATATCTTTAGTACATTAACATTTTTTGAATTTTATAAAAACTTAACAAATTCTAGATATGTGCACATATATATTTGCATTAACATTAACCCATAATAAATTGGCAAGTTTATTCACCATACACGTTCACATTTCCTGACTATTATAAAACAATTCTTATATATGGAGCATTGCATCCAAGCACAAGAAAAAACAAATAATGAGGAACAATAAATAGGCCCATAAATAACCTGAAAAATATTTATAAAAATCTGGGAAATTTAAAGTACCTTACCCAATGTGAAAATCAATAAGGACCACAAATGTCAAGTAGTGAATAAATCATGAGTTCAAACATATAATAATAACTTATATAAATGAGCATTTGAATGAAAGATTACTTAACCTGATGCAAAAATACCAAACCCCACCTTTCTACAACAGTAATCAGAAGAATAAATCATGTGACTGAACATATAATAAAACTTTGCTTGGTATATGTAAGGGATCATTTTATACATGCATGCACACACATATTTATTTCTTTACTTTAAGATGTGTATAATATAGAAGTTCCAAGAAACTGTCAACAATTCAGATAGCTCAACAATTTATATGTATTAAAAAATAAATGCACACATATTATTTATTCACCTAAAAATATGTAATGATGATTTTGAAATCGTCATAGCATTATAAATTATCAATAAAAGTAGACACTAAAAAATCAATCCCGATCTTTTAAACATACTATTTCTTTCTTTAAAACTTTTCTTTAGAAGTAATTTATATTGTAAATAACAGTCATGAAAATAGAGTGGGAAAAACTTATTATAAGTTTTTTACAATTACTTTTCCTTTTTTGAAAAAAAAACTTTACAAGGGGAAGAAAAAAAACTTAAGAAACAACTAGTTCATATTATCCAAAACAATATTATCAACTTTCAATTACAACGGGGTTTGAAATAAAAATATTGCTAATACAATTTAAAAATACAATAATACATAAAAGATTTTATTTGTTGTATAACAAATAAAATTAGAAATATAAAATTACCTTCTTCTTATATGTCACTGACTTATTGGTAATATTTTAACAAAAGAGTGTATACAAAAAGTTTTACGTAAAGTGCAGAGCAGAATTGGTCAAGGATTATTACTTTCCGGAAAAGTGAAATTAGATTGACTTACATGAACACATATGTATGTAATGTTGAAAAGGTTTTGGGATGCAATGAGCAATTAGATTTTTTTTCATCTTCATATATATAAATACATAAATAAAAATTTAACTATATTTATATTGAAGATGATTGTTTTATTGAATTGATGTTATAGTAAATGATATACTCTCTAGATTAAACATGGTTAACATATATTTAAAAAGGACCATATTTTAGTATGGGGAAGCAGTCAAGTACTCGTAATCAATTCTAGATATATATTGTAAGATAATTTTTAATCTGAATTGTTAATGATGAAAAAAGTATCTTTTTATTTTGAAACTTTGTAAAAAGCACTTTAACAATAAATATGTTATTATAAGTAAATACATTTTGTATACAAATATTTAAATAATAAATATTGCAATTATAAGAAATGACAGTTCTAAATATTTATGCAATATTCGAGATTATCATTTTACAGCAACTGTTGTTATAGCAACTATTATGCTCTCTGCGTTTAACATTTGATAATATATATAATAAAAGAGTAGATAATCTTTTTTTTATATTTTCTTTGGTAATACTTACACATTTATTATTTAAATGTTTGTTTACAAAATTTCAAAATAAATTCTTTGCTTTCAATTACAAAATCACAATTTTTAATAATTATTATACAATATATATATTTAGACTAATTAAGACTCACTCCTTGAACTAAATTTATTCGATAATGTTTTTTATATTCAAAGAGAACTTAATAAAAATAGTCATTGTTTTATTATGGAAATTATTGAAAACTAAAGTGCTTATTAATTTCTATATGAACAGTTATGATAAAATGATAATTTTGACGATTATATATATATAAATTAAAATTTTAACGGTAAATACAATATTATAGTTTAAATTCTTTTGTAGCGCTTTCGAATTTCAAATTTTTTAAACTTAATGTTAATGTATGACCATATTTGCAACTTTCCTATTAATAACATCATCCTTATATTTATCAATCAAATTTTCCTCTTTTTATGATTTATTTTTTCCATTAATATTTTTATTTCACTACTATTAAATGTAAACCTATAATTACAAGTTTTTTCATGGTCAAAGAATACTGAAGCTGTATTAAATTGACTATTTACATGATTTTTAATTTGAGTATATGATATAAGGATGATGTTATTAATAGACAAGTTGAAAATATGGCCATACACAACTTATGGAAATATACATAACATTAAGTTTAAAAAATTTTAAATTCAGTTAAAGCTGACAAGGATTACCACGTAATCAAAAGTGCTACAAAAGAATTTAAACTATAATATTGTATTTACCTTCAAAATTTTAATTTTTTTTTTTTATATATAATATTTTATAACGGGTATTGGACAAATGAAATTGTATATAAAAATGCTATATTAGTCCAAAAGCACCATCTATGAGACAAGTATAAAGTCTGCATAAAACAGCATAGATAAAAGGATCAATCTCTTGCCGATAAGCTGCAAAATTATATACTGAAATTCATTTTTATATAATCAAAAAAGCACTTATATATATATAAAATAGAAATTCATATATCATTACACTACTTGCCAAAAAAAATACAACAAACTTCTACTAAAATTTTTCATATCCATGGTTTCATCCACTAACAACAATTCAATAAAACATGCAGCATATATATATATATATATATGTATATAATTCAATAAAACATGCAGCATATATATATATATATATTTATATATATATATATATATATATATATATATATATATATATATATATATAATTATTCAAAACAATACAATAATTAATACAGTAACAATATTTTAAACAAATATATACCAATTTAATAGAAGTACTTTCAACTATCTATGTAGTCGTTGTCAACTAGACTCAAATTGTATTAGAAAAAACCGTTACAAATGTAAACAAAAGCAATACGTCATACATCAATTTTCCCACAATTCATTAATTTTTATATTGGCTGCCTGTCTATTTATCAACTGTTGCTTTTCACTTTTTATTAACATAGCTTCTTTAATTTTGCGTTTATTATTATTTCTTTCAATACACAGAATTTTAACTTTATTAAAATCAAAATCAAAACCATAATTACATGTTACATTATGATCAAAAAATACTGATGGTGATACATCATCATTTCTAACATTCTCTTGTCTTGATTTTTGCACTCGTTTATATAATAACAAATGCTCCCTTGATCTTTTCTCCAATGTACATCGAGATTCCCCAATATATGCCTTTCCACAAAAACATAGCCATTTATATATTGCACAACTTTGATTTAAAATACCACACCTATTTTTTGAATTATTTATTAATCTATTTAAATTAGGCGGATCATTTTACTATGAAACCTGTAGATTTATAGAAACATTATTAAAAGATGTTCTTGGATTTGGAAAATATACTATTAATTCATCATTTGATTTTGTAAAGAAAATTCAAAATATTAATATTAATAATAATGATAGTATTTGTACATTTGATATATGTGAGATGTACGGTTCAATAGATAGATTAAAATCTATAAAAATTATATTAGATGCTTTAATGTTAAAAAAAGTTGATGTTAAAAAAGTAAAATTTGTAAATGATGTATTATATTTTATTGATAAAAATATATATGCTATATTTAATGAAAATTATTATAAAATGGATTACGGATGGCCTATGGGACTTCCTGTAGTTTCACAAATATGTAGTTTTGTGGTATCAAGATATGAAGATATAATTCTTAATACTAATATATATTGCCAAGGTATTAAAATTTATTACAGGTATGTTGATGATGTTTTCGTTTGTGGAAGTTTAGATATTATAAATGTATTATTCAATGAATTAAATAGTTTAGAAGGTTTAAAATGGAGTAAATCTTTTGAAGAAAAAAAGTCAATTCAGTATTTAGATATTAAAGTTACACGTAATAAAAATAAATTAGATTATTGTATGGTAATAAAAGATATTGAAAAAAGAGGATATATTCCTTGGTATTCAAATGTGCCAATAGCACATAAATTATCCAGTTTAAAATCATTTTTATTTAGGAATAATAAATTATGTAAATATAGTTCTGATAAAATAAGTAACATAAATGTATTTATTATGGATTTGTTAAATGTTGGATATGATCATAAATTAATTTATAATATTGTTACTAAGTTTAATAATAATAGAAATATTTTAGATGCTATAGATATTGATAAAATAAAATATACTTGGATATCAATACCATTTATTTGTAATGAACAGGTTAAATTTATAAAACAGATATATAAAAATATATGTCGAGTTGCATTTTATACTACTCCTAATTTAAATAGATTAATAAATAATTCAAAAAATAGGTGTAGTATTTTAAATCAAAGTTGTGCAATATATAAATGGCTATGTGTTTGTGGAAAGGCATATATTGGGGAATCTCGATGTACATTGGAGAAAAGATCAAGGGAGCATTTGTTATTATATAAACGAGTGCAAAAATCAAGACAAGAGAATGTTAGAAATGATGATGTATCACCATCAGTATTTTTTGATCATAATGTAACATGTAATTATGGTTTTGATTTTGATTTTAATAAAGTTAAAATTCTGTGTATTGAAAGAAATAATAATAAACGCAAAATTAAAGAAGCTATGTTAATAAAAAGTGAAAAGCAACAGTTGATAAATAGACAGGCAGCCAATATAAAAATTAATGAATTGTGGGAAAATTGATGTATGACGTATTACTTTTGTTTACATTTGTAACGGTTTTTTCTAATACAATTTGAGTCTAGTTGACAACGACTACATAGATAGTTGAAAGTACTTCTATTAAATTGGTATATATTTGTTTAAAATATTGTTACTGTATTAATTATTGTATTGTTTTGAATAATTATATATATATATATATATATATTATACAGACATATATAATATATATATATATATATAACAAAATAGACTTCCCATCATAACTTCCAAACATCAAGGATGTCTTTATAAGATTGATAGTCTGAGATTTAAAAAATTTTACCAGCAAAGTTTCTTTTACTCTTCTTTTAAGTTCACTTTTTATTTATTTATAAAAGACAACCTTTGCATTATCAAATAATATTCTATGACCTGTATTCAGTTCATGAATTTATAAAGCTGAATTATGATATCAATTTTTAACTCTATTTTTATGAACTTTGAACTTTAACCCTTTCATTAAAACTTTGACATATATAAATTTATTCATTTATTTTGACCTATATAAATTTTATGATAGCTACAAGAAAAGAATCAAAAAAACTTTGATGATAATTTTTTTAAAATCTGAGGCCATCAATCTCATGAAGAAATTTTTTGGTGTTAAAGGAAGCTGATTTGTGAAGTGAATGATGGGAAGGGTATTTTATTATATATATATATGTTGTAGTTTTGTTGAATTTCACTTGAAAATGTCTATTTGTTAGTAGATGAAAGCATGACTGTGAAAACATTTTAGTAAAATTTTGATTTTTTTTTTTTTTTTGGCTATATCGTTATGCTATATGAATTTCTATTTTATTTAAAATTACTAGTATAGCCTTAGGCAGTATTTAATATATATACAGCAAGAAATATATCTTGATATATTGTTGGAATTTTTTTAAATAACTAATAAGGGAAAGAACAGGAAAATATTATGTATTTGAAGTTTAGAAAATATGATAAATGATGCACAAAGTTTTAATGTCATTTCAAAAAATTATATAATTTATAATGTTTATATATATATATTATTTTTACATATTTAGCTATTTATTTATGTGTAAAACTTATTAAAAATAGTATTTTATAGTTCTTCCATGTGATTAATCATTATTCACTATATTTTGGAATGATTATGAATGGGGTTACAATTACATATTGTATAATTCATAAAATATGAAGAACATTTGTATGAACATTAATCTGCAGGGTTGTCTGCAATTTTATTAAAAGGTGACATCTAAACATAATGAATATTTTTAATGTTTGTCTGAAAGTTTGTGATGATGATGTTTTAGCTATAGTTTTATGTTAAACTATTTTATCTAAGCTGTGTATTTGAAATGTTTAATAAAGTTTGACTTTTTCTAAAAAAAAATTTAACAATTAATATTACATGATGTAACTAGTTCAACATTACACACATATATAGTTTAGTTCTAATTTTTTGTTTCTAGAATAGCTCAAAAAGATACTTTCAGTAAAAAAAATATTACATTATATTACTGGAAACAATTTTTATATTTTTTAAAGTTATTTGTTATTGTTTTAACAATATTTTTATTTGTTGAAAGATTTTTTTAATAATAAATGTGAAATATATTTTAATTTTCTATTTACTAAGAACTTTTAAATTATTAAAAAATCACATTAGAAACTTAGCAAAATATTTTAACTTGGCATTAATGGAAGCAGAGAAGTGCTTTGTTTTTTTATTTATCAATCATAAATTTAATATTTTAAAACTATTTAAAATATTTTTATTAAATTTTCAAATATTTTAAATAATAATTATAGTAAACTATAGTTTAATTTAGCTGTAAACTTTTCAAAGTAAATGTTATCATGTATGAAAATTAATCACACATTTTAAACCTTAACTTAATCTTATTTAATTCTCTAGGTAAGGATTAATATTGAACTGTTGGAAAGAGAATGTATTAAACATATTAATAACTTTAACAATTAAGACTTAAAACCTGATTAAGCATAATGGTAGTAATTAAATAAAAATACCTATGCTAGATTAAAGTATTATCAATATTTCCAAAGGTATATATGAGTTGGCATTTGAAATATGTCTATTATTGATAATACTTAAACGTTTAAAAAATATAGTAGATACTCATAAAATTAAATATTGTTTCAAAAAATTACATATTTTCAATTGTGATAAATTCTTTATTGATGTATTTAAATATTTACTTTTGTGTAAGGCTTTGTCCTAAAAATATGATTATATAATTCTGATGATATAATAAAATGAATATGCCGTTAATATCAGCGTTCAAGATTTGACAACTAATTAGTATAATGGTAGTTTTAAATAAGAATAACATTACTTTATTGATATATTATTAGATTTTTCAAAGCAATTAATAATGACTAGAGCCCAAATCATGTGTTCTGCAGGAAATGGTATTCTTCTTTTTTTAACAATTGCATTACTTAGAAATTTAGAACTACAACATATGAGCATTATTTGATTTTAATATCGTTTTAAAAAAAAAGTGACCGTGTTTGTATGTGTGTATCTGTGTTGTATTAAAAATTAAGAGTATTATAATATATGATTGCTTAGTACTTTTGAGTGGGAAGACAAATACTTTTTGACGAATTTATAAAAAAAATGTTCAGAAGTAGATGAACCTAATAAATACAGCCAACTTTAAAAACTTCTTAAAATATATTTAAATTATATATTAAAATATATCATTTTCAAAAGTATTCAAAATCAATCTGCAAAAAAAAAAAGAAAATGCAAAAGATACTGTAAAATGATATGATCAATAAGTTTTGGACCCGCAACTATGTATGCCATTTATATATAATTATATTTAGACATAAGTGCATTATAATAATATAATATATAAAAATAATTTTACTGGTGCAACACATTTTTATAAGATTAATCCTAGTTTCATTTTATTATATATAAAATCAATATAAACCATAAATAAAATAAGTAATAGATAAATAAATAAACATTGTGATATTTGTGTTTCAAACATTTAACAGTAGATAAATATCAGAAGCAATATAAATTATTTTTGATAGTAATTGAAATCATTTCTACAATATATATATATATATATATATATATTGAAACGAAGATTTTCACGGGTTTTTTGCAGGTTCATACGTGTTAAAAATTTTTTAAATTATTGATATTCCGACATATCGACTAGGTCACGCAAGTCATCCACTGGGAGATAAAAGGTAGAAAGACAATTGTAAAAGTGCTATAATCACTGATTTGAATAAATGTTAAAGTTCCACCAATAGCAAAAATTTAAGAATGTTTTTTAAAAAAATCTTTCCAAGTAGGAGGAAGTTTGCATGTATCATCTCGCTTATTGATACAATCTGGCCTTTTAAGTATCTCAATGGCTTCTCTAATTTTGCACTGGTAGGGATTATCACATCTGGATATGATCCTGGTACTAGAAAAATCAATTTTATGACCTGAATCTATAGTATGGAGTGAGAGTGCTGATGATGATGAGTGTTGTTTAACTGCATCAGCATGCTCATCTCTCCTAACACTGATGTGACGATTACTCATACCTATGTAAGAAGCTTTACAATTTCTACATGAGATTTGATAAACACCATGAGATTCAAGAGGGATTGAATCCTTAGGCTTGCTTATTATATTGCTGATTTTTGATGATAGAAAATGCTGTATCTATATTATAGTGTTTTAATATACATTCAATACTGTCTGTAGTTCCTTTTACATATGGAACACAAATCCTAATAGCTGATTTATCATCTTTTTGTTTTCTATTTTAGATGATAAATCAGCTATTAGGATTTGTGTTCCATGTGTAAAAGGAACTACAGGCAGTATTGGATGTATATTAAAATGCTATTATAAGGATACAACATTTTCTATCATCAAAAGATCAGCAATATAACAACCAAACCTAAGGATTCAATCTCTTTTGAATCTCATGGTGTTTACCAAATCTCATGTAAAAATTGTAAAGCTTCTTACATAAGTATGAGTAATCGTCACATCAGTGTTAGGAGAGATAAACGTGCTGATGCAGTTAAACAACACTCATCATCACTCTCACACCATACTATAGATTCAGGTCATAAAATTGATTTTTCTAGTACCAGGATCATATCCAGATGTGATAATCTTTACCAGTGCAAAATTAGAGAAGCCATTGAGATATTTAAAAGGCCAGATTGTATCAATAAGTGAGATGATACATGCAAACTCCCTCCTATTTGGAAAGATTTTTTTAAGAAACATTCTTAAATTTAACATTTTTGCTATTGGTGGAACTTTAACATTTATTCAAATCAGTGATTGTAGCACCTCTACAACTGTATTTCTACCTTTTATCACCCAGTGGATGTCTTGTGTAACCAAGTTGAAATGTTGGAATATCAATAATTAAAATTTTTTTTAACATGGATGAACCCGCAAAATATGTCTTATATATATATATATATATATATATATATATATATATATATATAAAAAAAAAATATATATAAAATCAAAACTACCCCAAATTTAAAATTAAACCAGACCAGCATAAAAATAATATTAAAACACAACCTAAGGTTTCACTGCTACAAACAGACTTCTCAAGTGTAAAGAACTACAAAAAAACTACACAATATATATACTATTAAAAACTACCCACAAATCCATTCACTTCCCATCCACCCTTAATATTAAAAGAACTCTTAAATAAGTTAATTGCTTCAGAATAATAAATTTTTAATAATAAAGACTCTTTAATTCTTCTTTTGATTTCATTTCTCTCAAAGAAGACAACCTTAGCTTCATCAAAATCAATAGTGTGGCCTGTATCATTTTCATGGACATACAAAGCAGAACTAAGATATCTATTTTTAACTCTACTATTATGAACCTTTATTCCTTCATTTAAATATATATATATATATATCAAAACTACCCCAAATTTAAAATTAAACCAGACCAGCATAAAAATAATATTAAAACACAACCTAAGGTTTCACTGCTACAAGCAGACTTCTCAAGTGTAAAGAACTACAAAAAAACTACACAATATATATACTATTAAAAACTACCCACAAATCCATTCACTTCCCATCCACCCTTAATATTAAAAGAACTCTTAAATAAGTTAATTGCTTCAGAATAATAAATTTTTAATAATAAAGACTCTTTAATTCTTCTTTTGATTTCATTTCTCTCAAAGAAGACAACCTTAGCTTCATCAAAATCAATAGTGTGGCCTGTATCATTTTCATGGACATACAAAGCAGAACTAAGATATCTATTTTTAACTCTACTATTATGAACCTTTATTCCTTCATTTAAATTCAAACTACTCTGACCTATGTAAAGCTTCTTACAAAATAAACAAGGGATAAAATATACTACACCAGGAATAGTCTTTCTATCAAAAACTTCTTTTGTATTATTTAATAAATTATTCAATGTAACACCCCTTTTCCAAGCAATTTTCTTATTTTCAAACAATTTACTATTTCTACACACAATTTTATAAGAAGACAATTTAAATGACAAAGAAATAAAAATCATGTTTTTCTTTAACCTTTACATCCTTACAAATATTACTATTAAATAAAATACTTTTAACAAATTTATCAGAGTATCCAACACTCAAATAATCTTTATAAAATTGATATTTCTGAAACAAAGCTACCCCCACTAGAATTATTTAATTTAATATTCCTATGACAATAATTCCTTAAAACAGCTACTTTATGAGATACAGACTGATAGCTATCAGGTTTAATTATAGATCTTAATTCTTTACTTTTAACTAAATGACTGCACAATAAACAATTAGTTTCTATATTTCTAATCACCAAAAGATCTAAAAATTTTAACTTACCAAAATCTAACCCCCCTCCTTCTAACACAAATTTTATAGAAGGATCAAAACAATTAAACTCATTTACAAATTCCTTCAATTTATCATTCTTAACTACAAATAAACAATCATCAACATATCTGACAAATAATTTTACATATAAACAATTCTTTTTAATAATAATTTCCTCTTCCATAAAACTAATATAAACTGAACATACTAAAGGAGAAATAATATAACCTATTATCCACCCTTCCTTAATCTTATAAAAATTACCTTTATAAGTAAAATACATAGAATCTTCCAATAACAAAAGCAAATCTTTAATTACCTTAATTTTATTTTTTGATAAAGAACTTTTCTTAATCAATACAGACAAAAGAACATCAATACTGCTTAGCCTATTAACAGACTGATACATATTTTCAATATCTAAACTTCCAAATACCCAATTACTTTCCATTTTAAAATTATTAATCTTATCAAAAGCCTCAAAAGAAGAAGAAACTGTGTACTGACCAAAATCAACAAATTGTTTTAAAAAATTATTCAAGAATCTAGAAATACCTTCTACAACACTACCTGTAAAATCAAAAATAAATCTTAAAGGAAAACCATCTTTATGAGTTTTAATATTCACAAACATCTTAGCTGATGTAAAATCATTAGGATAGCATTTTAAATAATCTACTCTATTAAAAATTTTTAAATTAACCATTTTCTTCATAATATCTATCAATTTTCTTTTAATCAAATTACCTGAATTTTTATCTAACAACATATATTTACCATTATTTAATTCTCTATCCATTTTCTCTTTGAATTCATCTCCTTTCATAATAACAAACCTACCAGCTTTGTCTTCACGAGAAATGATTACATCATTAGCAATTAACCTATTTTTAAGATGTTTAATCTCAGCAGGATTAATAACAAATTTTTCTTTCCTTTTTAAACTTTTATTCAAAATCGATTGAATACCAACTTTCTGCTCATCACTCAAATTACTAGATTCAATAGATGAAATAATTTTTTAAAACAATTTGTTGATTTTGGTCAGTACACAGTTTCTTCTTTTTTTGAGGCTTTTGATAAGATTGATAATTTTAAAATGGAAAGTAATTGGGTATTTGGAAGTTTAGATATTGAAAATATGTATCAGTCTGTTAATAGGCTAAGCAGTATTGATGTTCTTTTGTCTGTATTGATTAAGAAAAGTTCTTTATCAAAAAATAAAATTAAGGTAATTAAAGATTTGCTTTTGTTATTGGAATATTCTATGTATTTTACTTATAAAGGTAATTTTTATAAGATTAAGGAAGGGTGGATAATAGGTTATATTATTTCTCCTTTAGTATGTTCAGTTTATATTAGTTTTATGGAAGAGGAAATTATTATTAAAAAAAATTGCTTATATGTAAAATTATTTGTCAGATATGTTGATGATTGTTTATTTGTAGTTGAGAATGATAAATTGAATGAATTTGTAAATGAGTTTAATTGTTTTGATCCTTCTATAAAATTTGTGTTAGAAGGAGGAGGGTTAGATTTTGGTAAGTTAAAATTTTTAGATCTTTTGGTGATTAGAAATATAGAAACTAATTGTTTATTGTGCAGTCATTTAGTTACAAGTAAAGAATTAAGATCTATAATTAAACCTTATAGCTATCAGTCTGTATCACATAAAGTAGCTGCTTTAAGAAATTATTGTCATAGGAATATTAAATTAAATAATTCTAGTGGGGTAGCTTTGTTTCAGAAATATCAATTTTATAAAGATTATTTGAGTGTTGGATACTCTGATAAATTTGTTAAAAGTATTTTATTTAATAGTAATATTTGTAAGGATGTAAAGGTTAAAGAAAAATATGATTTTATTTCTTTGCCATTTAAATTGTATTCTTATAAAATTGTGTGTAGAAATAGTAAATTGTTTGGAAATAAGAAAATTGTTTGGAAAAGGGGTGTTACATTGAATAATTTATTAAATAATACAAAAGAAGTTTTTGATAGAAAGACTATTCCTGGTGTATTATATTTTATTCCTTGTTTATTTTGTAAGAAGGTTTACATAGATCAGAGTAGTTTGAGTTTAAATGAAAGAATAAAGGTTCATAAAAGTAGAGTTAAAAATAGATATATTAGTTCTGCTTTGTATGTCCATGAAAAAGATACAGGCCACACTATTGATTTTGATGAAGCTAAGGTTGTCTTCTTTGAGAGAAATGAAATCAAAAGAAGAATTAAAGAGTCTTTATTATTGAAAATTTATTATTCTGAAGCAATTAACTTATTTAAGAGTTCTTTTAATATTAAGGGTGGATAGGAAGTGATTGGATTTGTGGGTAGTTTTTAATATTATATATATTGTGTAGTTTTTGGTAGTTCTTTACACTTGAGAAGTCTGCTTGTAGCAGTGAAACCTTAGGTTGTGTTTTAATATTATTTTTATGCTGGTCTGGTTTAATTTTAGATTTGGGGTAGTTTTGATATATATATAATGTGCCAAGGCCAAATTGGCACATGTATATAAAATAATTTTGTCGTAAAAAAGAGTTGAAATAAAAGTTGAAAAATAAATGATTAAAAGTGGGAGGGGGGATTTATTAAAGTTAAACTGAAGGTTTTATAAAAAGGAAGTAAAGAGTTTATTATTATTAGTTGAAATACAATTTAGAAGCTTTAAAAAAATATATAAATCTCTTCATTTAAATTAAAGAAGAAAAAGTATTAAAATTAGTTTTGATGTGTAGAATAAAATTATATATGTGCGTGCAAATGTAAAATTTGCATGATCATTATATCAGTGTTATTAGTTAAATTAGATAAATACCAGTGTTCTACTATTAAAATCTACAAGAATATTTAAACTAGCCTAGAAATGTTAATTTAAAATGTGTGTGTATTATATTAAATTTATAGAATGTTTAAAATTATTTAATGTTAGTTAATAAATTGTCTTTCAAACTTAAACTTTATTTGTCGGTCAATTCTTTTTACCAACCTTTTATTAATTTTTTCCACCATCAATTTTGTATAATTTGTTATTGAATAAAATTAGACTGAGCTAGATTAAGGGAATGTTTCGAACACTGGATTATGAGCCTACTGCCTGAATATGTTAGTCTTCAGACTATCTGGCACCCCGGGATTTACCCCAAAACAAATAAAGTATTTGGATAGTAGGGGTTTGAATCTAGCAGCCGAGATGGGCCATTGTTGATAGTTAAAGCTATCAATAAGATCTTCCATTTTGCTCGAACATGCCGGTTCGTTCACGTAACCTTTATAAGATTATAAATGTATTATGAAGGAGTTTGAAACTGGCCCAAAACTTATATATACATATAAGTAGGTGGTTTCAGCAGTTCAACCCGGTACATAAATGGTGCCCAAACTGACTTCAATGCTTTTGTGATAGCCAAAGGTAATATAGAAAAAGGAATGTTTAACGCTAGGTCACTAAAGTTATTTGGAAGGCTGAATAATAAAGAACCGCCAGACAAAAATTAAAAATATGTAATCTGACAGATTCACCGGCTTGACCTAGTTATTAATGACCATGAACTTGGAATAATGGAAAATGTTTAACAAAGTTTAATGAAATAAATGAAAAAATGAGTATCAAGATAGTTTGAATAAATTAAAAAATGATTAAAGTTAGTCTTAGTAAAATAAAATAACAATCTTTGAGTTTAAAATGTCAAAGCATCTATAAAACAATTTATGTCAAAACCCTCGATTATGTCTTATCGATTATATTGATATTCCAGCTCATAAGTCTAGAACATAACGGAGCATGACACAAACAAAATAAATGTGTAAAATCAAATTAGAAAAGCAAAATGATTATGTCAAAAACCCTCGATTATGTCTTATCGATTATATTGATATCCCAACTCATAAGTCTAGAACATAGCGGAGCATGACGCCAATGAAATAAATGTGTAAAATCAAAATAGACAAGCAAAATGAAAATGTTTTTTTTTTAAAAAAAAAAAAAAAGAAGGGAATAAAAATAATGCTTTAATAATAAAAATGAAATAAATAAGTGTAAAATGAAAGTATTAATGAAAATAAAACATTATCAAATAAAATAAAAAAGTGTATTAAATTAGGATTGAGGTGTGTGTGAGTATTTGGGCAAAGATATAAATTTCAGGTGTGACTTTTGTTGGATTAAGCCTTTTCTTGCAGTGACTTTGTTCTACAGATGGGTAGTGCAAAGAATTAATAATCCTGATGATGCGCCAGTAGAAAAGTCCTGGCATATAAAAATTAATAAATCTGGAGGAAAAATTCCCAGTAACCGAATAAAATAAATATTTTAGTAAGTCAAATGTGCAGTAGAGATAGTCCTGCCATTCGCAATCTTAAAGTCCCTGTTCATAATCCGTTGTGCACAAAAATGCCTATGCTGTAGTCACGACTTCCGCAAGAAATTAAAAGTTGGTTTAAATCAGCACAAAGTCTATCTGTGTGTTTGAATTGCCTTACTTTTCTGCCTACTTCTCTTAACATTACATTTATTACCTAATGATGAAAATAAAAACTAAAAATGCACTCTAGAAAAATAACAATTTGAAGTGGTAAATACTTAGGAAAAGTGATCAACGCACATATTAATTAAGAAAAATGTTCATAAATAAATAAGTAGGTTAAATAGTTAAAATAAAATCAATAAAATCAAGTTAAATAAATAAGCGTAAATAAATCTATAGTAAATAATAATGAAGAATGATTCGTAATAAACTAATCGACTTTTTTATTTATTGAATACACGCACTTTAAATAAAGATGTTTGTAATGATTTAAAAATAATATTATAAGATTAGTGTAAATAAATATTTTAATAAATGTTTCTTAAGGGTTATAAATAATATTGTAATATAAATAAATAGTGTAAGATATTGTTCATGTAAATTTAAAAATAAGGTTGGAAGATTAATAATAAAAAAATAAAAGTCAATCTAAAGGGTATTAAGAGTGTATAAGTATACATGTGTATGTACGCGCACATACACTGGTAATATTCGGTAAATACGATACCTTATGATGAGTATCTTAAATGTATTTATCCAGATATCCTTTTAGGTTATTTTCTTGGTACTGCTGCACCTTATGATGTGTGCAAAAAGGGTTTTATTTATTATAGATTCTCTGTAAGCAAGTCCAGTAATAACTTGATATCTAGAATATTAGTAGGTGTAGAATTATGCTGCATGTATACACATGTGTAGGAATTGTCTAAAATAATAAATTAATAAATCGTTAGAGTCAAGAATTAAAATTGCAAGAGATAAAATGGTCAAAAATGACGCATTTTACTCTAAAATGGAGGGGGGTGTAATGTGCCAAGGCCAAATTGGCACATGTATATAAAATAATTTTGTCGTAAAAAAATTATTAAAACAAAAAAATCTTCCATAAAAGAGTTGAAATAAAAGTTGAAAAATAATTGATTAAAAGTGCGAAGGGGGATTTATTAAAGTTAAACTGAAGGTTTTATAAAAAGGAAGTAAAGAGTTTATTATTATTAGTTGAAATACAATTTAGAAGCTTTAAAAAATATATAAATCTCTTCATTTAAATTAAAGAAGAAAAAGTATTAAAACTAGTTTTGATGTGTAGAATAAAATTATATATGTGCGTGCAAATGTAAAATAAATGTATCAGTATTAAATATTATAAATAAATGAAAAATATATTTAAAAAAAACACAGTGGTGCACTACTAATTAAAGATATGAAAACAACACATTTTGAAATAGCTACTACTAATTAAACAATCAATCAAAAAAACACATTGTCATAGGATTAATTGCTAAAGAATTTCGATATTTGCCGGAGGATATCAAAAGGAAAACACTTCGTCAGTATAAATACTGAATATTTTATCAGACAATGGAATTGAGAGAGTTTTATTCAGTCTAGTTTGCAGTGACAGTCTTGATAACAGTGCATTTCTATTAAGAATCCAAAAACAAACTTGCACTGTTGAGCAGCTTTTGGAAATATACCCTCATGCTCCAGCCTTTTTAGTCCAACAAGATCATCAAAACCTGCCTGTGAAATAATGTCTGCATAACAACTCAGAAATCCTCTGTCAAATGTTCAACTGTCTTCAAAATGAAACAAATGGATTCGCATAAAAATCTCTTCAAAAAACGTCCAATGCTAACTGGTTTATAATCCATCAGAAGTAGCAGAAGCAGCCAACAACAAGCAATATCCACATTACCAAAAATCCTAGGTAAACCTTTATTTATTATCATTTATACGTAGTAGCCACCATTGTAATTCGTAAATATTCAAGATTCAAATTATATGAACTCTATCATACATAAAATGAACTATTGATATGTGTGTTTAAGTTTCAAATGCTATTAATGCTTTATTATTATATTTGTGAATGCTATATGAGTAAATATGTGCATGATCATTATATCAGTGTTATTAGTTAAATTAGATAAATACCAGTGTTCTACTATTAAAATCTACAAGAATATTTAAACTAGCCTAGAAATGTTAATTTAAAATGTGTGTGTATTATATTAAATTTATAGAATGTTTAAAATTATTTAATGTACGTTAATAAATTGTCTTTCAAACTTAAACTTTATTTGTCGGTCAATTCTTTTTACCAACCTTTTATTAATTCTTTCCACCACTAATAATTTTGTTATTGAATTAAAATTAGACTGAGCTAGTTTTTAGGAAATGTTTCAAGCACTGGATTATGAGCCTACTGCCCGAATATGTTAGTCTTCAGACTAGCTGGTGCCCCGGGGTTTACCCCAAAACAAATAAAGTATTTGGATAGTAAGGGTTTGAATCTAGCAGCCAAGATGGGCCATTGTTGATAGTTAAAGCTATCAATAAGATCTCCCATTTTGCTCAAACATGCCGGTTCGTTCACGTAACCTTTATAAGATTATAAATGTATTATGAAGGAGTTTGAAACCGGCCCAAAACTTATATATACATATAAGTAGGTGGTTTCAGCAGTTCGACCTGGTAAAATATATATATATATGTATAATATGAATTCATTGCAATTTTCAGTACTGACATTACTTCAGTTGCCTTCCACTTCGAATATATATATATATATAATCAAAATTACTCCAAATTTACAACTCAACCAGAATAGTCACACAAAAAAAATCCAAAACACAACCAATGATTTCACTGCTACAAGCAGACAGAAAAAATAAACTTCAAAACACAATCAATGGCTTCATTCATGGTTCTGTTTTGGAGTTTATTTTTTGGAAGTTTGGTTGAGTTGTGAATTTGGGGTAATTTTGATTATTTATTGACTTGGTTAGCTTTAAGTTTTTACTATATATATGGTAATCATCTGAAATCCAGGCAAGGCTGCTTGGAGCATTGATACTATACAAAAATTAATCAAGTATAATGTTACCGGGCTGCCGCAACTTTTTTTTTTTTATACATGTCTTTTTTTTTTGTTTATACAAATTTTTTATTTCATTTATAACATGATTTCCTTTTTATTAAATAAATTTTTATATTCATTTTCGTTGTTTGTTTTTTTTTTTTTTTTTAAACCTAATATTTTTATTTATCCAACAAATTTTGGGCATTCAAGTTTTTGAATTTTAATTAAAACTTTGGACAGTTTCAGGACAAAAAAGTTGTTTTAACCATGCTGAAAAAATATAATGGGATAATTATTTGGGACTTGTTTTGACTTTGTTCTACCTTTTTTTTTTTGCTTGACTAAATTGTTTTTCTTCTTATTAAATCAAAACTAACTTTTGTGTTGTTGGGGGTTCAAAAATTGTTTTGAAATCCCCACCCCCACCCTGGTATCAATAATTGTAACATAAAGTCAATAATTTTACTTCTTTTTAAACAACTTGTTTTCACTTTGATTTATATTATGTTTGAATTAGCCTCTTTTTTTGGCTACTACAATAAACAGCTTTTTGGGGGATTTTGTACTGTTATTATTAACAAAAAGTAAACAAAAATAGTAAATTATGTTAACAGTGCTGAAAAAAGATAATCAACTTTTGGACTTGTTTCAAATTTTTCCTTTTTGGTTGACATTATTGTTTTTCTTAATATTAAATCAAAATTTACTTTTGTGTTTTTGGTGATTAAAAAATTGTTTTCAAACACCCACCCCCACACTTGGAAAAAGAATTGTAACAAAAAGTCAATAATTTACTTTTTTTTTTTTAAACAACTTTTCTCACTTTTTACTTTTATTTATATTTCGTTTGAATTACCTTTTTTTTTTTGGCCTCTACAATAAACTGCTTTTGGGAGGAATTTTGTACTTTGTTATTATTAACAAAAAGTCAATAAAAATAGTCATTTATTTTAACCACGCTGCAAAAAATATAATCCAAATACTTGTCAATTTCTAATGAAATGAAAAAAAAAGGACACAAACTTTGGACTTTTTTCAATTATTTATTTATTATTTTATTGCTGAATAAAAAGTGGACATTATGTGCCTGAAAAAAAGGACACAATCTTACATACTTTCTGTACTTGGCAATTTTGAAAAGTTTAAAAATTGCATATTCTTCTCAGACTTTTTAGTGGTCTCGAATATTTTTCACGCTGAAACGTGACTTAGTGCGTGAGCTTTGTCAAAGCATGTTCAAACATACACTTTGCCCATTTTTTACATATTAACATTTTTTTAGGGAAGGGTGGGAACCATATGACAATTATTAGTAATTAACAACATTATTTAAATAGAAATGACATTACTCTATTACGGTGATTTGAAAAGTTGTACCAACTTGAAATTTGAACACCCTCAAGTGATACGGTCAACAGCTATGAATAGAACAAATATGCATAAATAGTTTTAAAGCACAAAACGAGTCATAATATTTTTGTGCAATGTCATGTAAAACAGCCTGCCAAAATGGGTTAATACAATATTAAAAGTTGTATTAGCCATAAGACCGGCCATAGTAAACGGCATTTTTATGTGGTTTGTACACATAAACAATGCCCCAAGTGGCCTTGTCCAGATTTCAGATGATTGCCATATATATATACACACACACACACACACACATATATATATATATATATATATATATAAACAGCCAAAACTTAGACAATCCCAATATAGATAACAATCAACACTTTTGAGATTACTTCTCCTACTATTGGTTTATTGATTAAATGAAATACTCTCAAGCCAAAGCATAAGATGTTTTTTTTTTTACTTAATGAGAAAATGTCAGATTGCCTTTTCTCTTTACCTCAATTTCTTATATAGAGATTTGTCAGAAATATTTTGCCTAAAAATATGAATTTAAATCAATCATATTATTTATTTTGCAATAACTCATAGTTTTACATGTACTCTTTTTCTGAGATAATTAAACTTGATTGGCTACTATCCTAGTATAGAGCTTTCTAATTAATTATAAAGGATAATTTCATACACTAAATATTTCCATATATATATATAAATATGGAATACAGAAGTTTAATTTCACAAACACAATAAATATAATTACCAATAGTGTTCCCCTCAATAGACATTGGTTGCTTAATCTAACAATATAAGTAACTCTTTTTAATTACTTATTATATATGCAATTATGCAAATCTTTTAAACACTGCAAATTTAATCTTTTATAATCTAAGTTATTATCACACTCTATTAATTATCCACCAGTTATGGTTTAAGCAGACCTTCTGTGTTGAAATAACCTCACTTTTCCAGTAATTATTACTTATTTCTCTATTACACATATATAATAAAAATAATAAATTTAATGGTAATAAACTATTATAAACAGTCTTTAAATCTGAAAAAAGTATTTTTGGTTAACTTTTTAAATGTGCCTCTATTGGCATTAAATTAAAAAAAACAAAAACAAAGTGGAAGCAAACATCATCAATTCAAATCCCATGAATCCCACATTTTAATGTTAGCAGCTTGTCTATTTATTAATTGCAATTTATTTCTATTTATAAAAATTGCCTCTTTAATTTTTCTTTTATTATGGTTTCTCTCTTCATGAAAAATTTTCACTTACAAAATCAAATTTAAATTTATATTTACATGTTTTATCATGATCAAAGAAAACTGAAGCAGTTCTTAAATCACAATTATTCTTTTTTATATGCTTATATAACAATTCATGCTCCTTTAATCTCTTTTCAATTTTGCACCTTGATTCACCTATATATGATAACATACTGTCACAAAAAATAATATATGATATTACTTTTCTGCTTGACATATATGACATCCTTAGAATTATTGACTAATTGATTAACATTGTTTGGAAACATAGAATGATACATTAAACACATTTATATATATATATATATTTCACATGTGAAATTTTTTAAGGATGTATATATAAGAATGTGTTTAATGTTTCATTCTATGTTCCAAACAATGTCAATAAATTAGTCAATGATTCTAAGGATGTCATCCCTGTCAGGCAGAAAAGTAATAACATATATCAAATTTTTTGTGACTGTATGTTATCATATATAGATGAATCAAGATGCAGTATTGAGAAGAGATTAAAGGAGCATGAATTGTTATATAAGCATGTAAAAAGTAAGAATAATGGTGATTTAATGACTGCTTCAGTTTTTTTGATCATGAAAAGCATGTAAATATAAATTTAAATTTGGTTTGAAAGTGGGAAAATTCTTCATGAAGAGAGAAACCATAATAAAAAAAAATTAAGGAGGCAGTTTTTATAAATAGAAATAAAATGCATTTAATAAATAGACAAGCTGCTAACATTAAAATATGGG
Organism: Epiperipatus broadwayi; assembly: GCA_028023455.1. Lineage (NCBI taxonomy): Eukaryota > Metazoa > Onychophora > Udeonychophora > Euonychophora > Peripatidae > Epiperipatus > Epiperipatus broadwayi. The sequence goes on from JAQFVV010006784.1 coordinate 199,972, forward strand.
ATTTGTTTTTGTTTGTTTGAATTTAATGGCAGTTGAGGCAGGTTAAAAAGTACTTCTGCAGATTGAAAGACTGTTTATAATAGTATATTACCATTAAATTTATTATTTTTATTATGATTACAATTAACTGACATTATATATATATATATTGTAACAGTGCTTTTGGCACTTGGTATTCATTTAATATTGTGCGTATATAATATTGATGCTATTCTTAAAAAAATAAAATAAAAGTAATATTTAAAAAATTAATATAAATTTCAGTCAATTAATAACCAAAAGAATATCTTAATACTTCTGATAAGTTTATTTAATAAAGAAAATAATTTTTTTTAAATTATAATTAGAAATAATTATTGTTGGTTTAATTTTTTTCATTGTTTTAGTTTATTAATTTGTTATGTAATATATTTCCATTGACCTTGATGACCATGTGATTATTTTATGTAATTACTTCCTTGTTGTGAATTGAATTGGACTATAAATACTCAGTTCATTTTGTTTTTGGTTCAGTCTGGCTTCTTACTTTCCTCTGGAACCATAAGTTCATTGCATCATTAAATAGTGCTAAATTTTTATAATTGTTTTTATTTTCTAGTAAACAGTAATAAATTAAAAATATTATATTACTTCATTCTACAATGCTCAGGTAAATATTTTTAAGACATTCTGTTTCTATGCTTTCTACAATTATGAACATTCTATAGTTATAAATTAATGCCTCAAGAATTTAGATTTTTTTTTTAAAAATTTAGAATGACAATTTTAAAGCAAGTTATAAGTGAAACTATAAGCATTTTCAAAGTTAAAACTAACTATTTACTTATTTAGGCTTCTTTAGTAATATTTCTCTTGGATAAAAAAAAGCTTTAACATGAAATAATTAATAAATATCAGAAGAATTATTTAAAGATTTTGCTAACGTATTTAAAAAAAAAAATATTATATCACCTGCATGCTTATGAGAGAACCATTATATATATTGCTAATATGTAATTCAGTTAATTTATAATCATTTGGAGAGAAAAAGTTGCACGCTGAAAGCTGAATTAAAACGTTTTAACTTCTTAAAAGGTGTTTATAAGAAAGCAGAAAATAAACTCTTTAAAATTAATATGTTAAAATTATGAAAACAGCTAAATGATGTATCTTTAACAACCTGAAAATAATCTTGGATTATTTATTTATTTATTTACGTATTTTTTAAAAAAATATAATGGAATTCTTATAGTTTCATTTATTTCTTATATAACCGCGTGGTGAACATATTATAAATCTAGAAAACTTACAAATCTCTGATAACATTTCAACTAGCTTATTATATTTGTATTCTGTTATAATATTTATGCTTGTCTTTGTATTGTAAATATATATCTGTTGGATCCAATCTTTGTCATTAGAGTTAAGATTTATTTAAGCTTTATTTCTACATTTTTTTAAAAATATTGCAACCACCAAATAAAAGAAAATATTCATTTAAAAAAAATGCATTCCTATAATTTCAAGGATTTTGTTTTCTTTTTGTGAACACTGACTAAAGAAGAACTCTTTTTACCTTGACCCATAGCTCAGCATGAAAAACAGTCCTACTAAAGAACTAAGGTTTTAAAACAATTATTTGGTAAAATTTTATTTTTATTTTTATAATGTTAATGTATGTTAAGGTTTTCATTTATTGTGTAATATTTATGGGTTTAATAGCAAATAGTAGGCATTCTTACTATTATATTAAGTCAAGTTTATATTTGACGTGAAGTTATACCGATAAAATATATCTAATTTATTTTACATGCAACTGGAGATATTAATCTTGCATATTAGGTATTTAAAATATGTTATATATCTCTAACGGGTAAACAGTATTTTAATGTTATCAGAAGTGAATAATTTTATATTTTATGCTATAATAGCATATTTCTCATTTAAAGATTCAACTGAATTTCTATTTTGTTAGTTAATTAATTTATTAAAAGTTATTATTTATTAGTACACCCACTTTATTTTAATATTAGCATTTATGCTATACATTGTTGTTGAATATTCTTTGCTTAGATTTAAATTTGTTGTACTATTTTGCATATTCTTTACAGTCGTTTGGCTGAGATATGTGTGTTCTCATTCATTAGTTTCAAATATTGAATCAAGTATGCATTTTTGATGTAGATTTATTATTATTAGTGTATTTTGTTATCTTGCCTAATTTTAGAGTTGATATATGCTTAATAACATCATATTTTGATATTTATTATGTATAGTGCTTTGCAGAATGGAAGCGTTCTCCCCATAGTGTGTTGTATTCTCCATGAGTGGATTATTTTGATGTCTTGTTATAGTATATTTGTATAACCGTGTGGCTAGGATCCATGGAGAAAACTATCTAGAATTTATATGATATTTTGATATAGCTAGTATAACTTAATCCCATGAGAGGATTATATTTTGGTGTGTGTTCCTTTTTCCTTAAATAGTGAGAAAAAGTCCACACCTACATTTTTTATCTGAGAGATAGACCTGGAGACCACCAATCCTTTTAATGAAGTATTTGTCCTGGAGAGGTTACTCAGTATTTTGTCCTTCATGTGATTTTAGAATATTTTTCCACCATAAAAGGTGTAGATTATCGTTGTCTATTTAAAAGTTATGGCAAGGATAGATGTTAGATTTGAGGTATTACTTCCTCAGAGTGTACATTATCGTTAGAAGTGCCTTAGTAATACGAATTAATATCTGTATTGTGATATTGAGTCTTGCTAGTAGTTCACAAGCAAACCAATTGAATAGAATTAATTTAAAATTGCGCATTTTAAAACACTTAGTTATCAAAGGAATTTTCAAATACAATATTTATTTTTATCAGTAGCTGAGAAATATTCTTTGCTGCAATTGTAAGTCATCCATAATTAAAATATTTATTATTTTTATATGGATATTAAGTTAACTATTAATTTGTGTGTATGACTTCTGATGAATGACTCCTACCCATTCATAATTTATTTTAATTACAAACCAGAATTTAGTCAATTCAGTAACAATAGAGTTTAATATTTTAAAAGGGAGTAGTATTTGAACACAGTTCATAATAATTAAACACATATTATTTAGTTCCATTTGTGTACTTCATATCATAATAAAAATAACTAGCCAATGATTTAAAACAAAGAATTTATTTTAAATACCCTTTTATAAGACTTAAATTGAAGCTGCTATTATTTATCTGTTTCACATTAAGCGTTTGTTTAATGTAACTTCCAAAATTTTAAATCAGTGTAGTAATATATTAGCCGTACATTTCAGCTGGTTATTTCAGTTTAATAGTTTAATTCCAAACTTATAGGAATATATTGTATTTGTGTTCTTGCAAGTATCAGTTGCAGCCTAAATACTTGGCTTATATTTTTTTATTTATTGTACTTGTAATTGAAAGGGCATTATCTAGATATTATGTAACTACCCATTTATTATAACAGTACCCATATTAGTTTGTAGCATTTAATAAATTTTATTATTATTTGTATTTTGCGTTATTAATAAATTATAGTATTTTATTGAATCTTCAGGTTGTCGGTTTATTTTCTATTTGCGAAATAAGTGCACGTTTGCAAAATGTTTGTAAAACGTTTTCTTGAGTCCTAAACCATTTCAAATTCTAGAGATCTCAATAAGCCAGATAAGCAACAATATACCAGATAAGCAATTTTATGCAGATCCTGACATTTCGTTTGATTACAGTTGTTTAGTAGAGTTTTTCAGTAAAAATACAAAATTGCAAATCTCAGATTAAACATTTATTTGACATTGAAATGAATTTTATTTCATGTTTTTAATTTGGACTGCACATTATTCAATTTATTTTCTTAGTCAAATTAATAAAACAATTATTTGTAATTATTTTATTGGGTTATCATGGATGATGGAGGGATGCAAAAAGTACCCTTGTCCTTCTATTATTCTGGCTGATGTCCTGGATAAAAGGCTAAATTATTCCCAATTTTTTGTTATTATTTTGTTTATTATTAGTCATATTTATCAATTTTATTTTATAATGTAATTATAATTGTTGTTATTTGATCTTAGGACACATTAGCCTTAAGTGAAGTGAATCTTCCCTATAGCCTATTAGAATGTCAGCCGTGTGTTACAACACAATACTATAGAGCACATCCAGAGATATATGAAAGAACCCTGAGATCATCGTCATTATTTTATTTTATTTAAAAGTTATTGATTATCATTGCAACTATAACTGTGTTGAGGCATAGGAAGAACTTTATTTTCAATTGTACTATAAGAAAGGTACTTTTCAAATTTCATTTTACTCTTCAAGAGTAAAGTTCCTTTCATATCATATTGGCAAATGATTTATATAGCGTTCTCTTTTAAAAGACATTAGAGAAGATGTGAGAACCAATAAAAAGATATTATTATTTAAAAGTGCAAATGTTTATAGCTCAGAGAATGTGTTTTTGATAAGGGAAGCTATTTATTTTAAGTATAATAATTTATTTTATGATTTAAGTTTCTCTCTTTGTCTTAACTGCATCTCTCTCTCTCTCTGTCTCTGTCTCTCTCTCTCTATATATATATATATATATATAATCTTTAAACTGTGCGATCTAATTTTAATTAATTGTCATACACATTCTAGGGCGTATTATAATAACTTTTCTTATTTCATAGGTAATTTAAAAGCAACAAACAAACATATATCATAAGCTAGTAACCAAGCATATTATGAATAGCTCTTTTTATATTTGAATCTGACAATATTTGGGTTACATTCTTGACTGCAGTATAAAAGATCCATAGTCATAATTTTTCAAGCATTATTTTATTTCCGGTGTAATAGTTTTATTTTATGGTTTGCCTGCCAATGTTTTTTTTTATTGATAAAAAAAGATTACAACTTGTTGGAAAGTTATTCTCAACATTCTAGGCAATATTCTCATCATATCTTTCAGTAAAACTAATAAAAAATATTTTAAAGATTCATAAATAGTTGTTTTGTAATTATATATAAGTCTTTATTTGGTCTACTTATATGTTTCTCTGATCTTATCATCAAAAATATATATTTTAGAAATGTAAATATTGGCTAAGTTCTTCTAACCATCTTAGTCTTCTATATCAATATATTTTTACAGGCAGTACCCTTTTAACAAACTGTGTTATTAAATATTAAATATATTTATTCATTTGCCTTTGACAATATTTAGTATAAAAATTGAGTCCATTTAAATACTTTTTAATTAATTGAACATTTTAAAAATATTATAAAGAAATTCTAAACTGACTGTTAAATTTAAGCAATTCCTCAAATGTTTTTATTACAACATCTTGAAAAAAAACTATATTATTAAAAAAAAAACTACTTTTAATAAAATGCTGAATATCAAATAGTTAATTGCTCGGGAAATATTAAAAATTGCAGCACCGGTATGAGAAATTACAGAGTTATGAGAGAGTTCCATCTTGAAACTAATAAATGAAAAATAAATACACTTACAAATTGATACATTTTTTCCAGAAAATTATTCTAGAAATTTTTTCACTTGCTTCTAACAGTATTTGATGTAGAAATCTTTATCACACCAAACGAACTTTTCTAATCAATAGATCAAATGTTCAATATCACAACTCAGCATTATTTTACTTCTTATAAATTAAAAAAAAATTAAATTAGCTGTTTAAAATTATATTCATATAACTATCTTTATCTGTATGTTTAAATAAATTAATAAAATATGATGTGTTGTCACGGCAACTCTATAATTAGATATTTATGTGCTACTTAACTGTAGTAATACCTTAGTAATGGATCGTATATCCTCAATTGAATTATTTAAATATAAAGGCTGTGGTATGTGATAATCAATTTTTCAGTTTAATATATATATATACTTTCTCATAATGATTTTTAACATCTTTGTAGCCTTGTTAAAAGCAAAACAACAAAAAACAGAAACAACTGCTATGCCATTCAATTAAATTTTACTGAAAACTTATTATTCTAAATTTTACATATCTTACAAATTGCAGTATTTATAAATAAACAATCACCACTCTTCTGATAATTTGCATTCACACATATTTTTTTATTCACTTTCTCTGTCCAATGCATTTGCTAAGAGTATTTGTTATATTAAATGCAGTACTGGAATTAATGAAAAAGTTTTTAAAGTATTTATTTATATCGTTGTTTTGAATATCTTCTATTTTTCGTCTTCGGTTTAGTCATCAAAAAATATATATTTCAAAAAATAATGTAGTTATTCACTCTTTAAGCGTATTTACTTATAGTCGTCTATTTTGCACATTACTGGCTGATATAAAGAATCAAATGGTAGCATATATAAATATTTCTAAATTCATTATTTTATCCTAATAATTGATATTCATAATTTTTAAAATTACGATATGGATTGAAAATGTTCATCCCCTACCTGTTTTGCCATTAAAACTGCAGAAAGCTAAGATAGAGACATGTTTCACAATTTTGGTTTTAAAAATCAAATTCAATTTTTTAAACTTTTAATGATATTAAATAATTTGATTCTACCTCTAAGTATAGATTTATTTCTAATCCCAAGTCTTGCGCATGGTGATGTAGTGTTCTGAGCGCTAGAAAGTAACGTTCTTCTAGCAACTTTATATTTCTCTAAAAAATAAAGATATTTTTTCTCTTTTTTTAAAGAGATTAATCACGTTATAGTATTTTTTTAAATTTTATTCCATATGATTTTTGGTAGCAAATAAATAAACAATAAGAAATAGAAATTTAATTATTTTGATTTTTAAATACTTAGGTTTGTTATATTCGAACTTTCTTTATTTGGTTTCCGAGTATAATTATTAATTAAATATATTATAGGACTCAGAAATGCTTTGCAGAATCCTAATATAAATAACGCACTCTCAGAATCATCGGATATTCTAATTGGAGATAAAGTTTGTATTAATGTTAAAATTTCAAAAGGGATAAAAGTAATTATGAATAATCCAGTGATTTGGTATATAATCCTCTGGGCAGATTTATGCCTTTTCATCAAGTGATAACATGCAAAAGTCTGATCAACTGGTTGTATTCTCTTGCAATTTTTTTTTAAAACACTAATTATTTTTATATAGCAAGTGCAAGTAACTAGTAGAGGAAACAATGTTCCAAAGACATCCAAAAATATAATAACTGATTCGTTCAACCCGTTCTTATAGAAGCATTGCTCACTATTAGTGTGGTTAAAATAAAAACAAGCAAATGATGTCCAAGAAAAACTTCCAGAAATAACTAATTTAATTAAAAACATTATGCAAGTAACACAATTTGTTTGTTTGTTTTTATAATGAATTGGCCATACAACACACCACAGCCTATCAACTGATAATAATACCATTGTCCATAATGAGTCAAAAAATGCAATATCATCTATTAAAATAAATATTGTACATGCAACATCCCCAAATATCCACCTGTTGAAGATAGGGATTATGGAAACATAGAACAGGCAAGTAATATTTAACAAAATATCCACTACAACTGTGTTTAACATTAAAAACGTAAACCTTCGATATGGTTTTTTAATCAGTAGTATAAAAACGATCACCAAGTTCAGAATAATACCAAGAGGAGCAAATACAAATATAATATAAAAAGAAAAAGCTTTAAAACGACTCATTGATTTTTTTCTATGATAAGATTATCTCTATAAAAAATATAAAAGACCTAAATTACATAAACAAACTAAATATATTACGTTTTGTGTTAAATAACTAAAGATGAAAAACACATATTAATAAATATCCGAAAATATTACATGAAGACTAATAGATTGATATATGTTTGAGATTTGCAGAAAAACAAATTAAAATTTTTTGTAGGTTGAAATGTATACATTCAAATAAGTATTTTATGGTTATAAGTTTATAATATAATAAACACAAAGAGTTGAGTATAAATATTAGCTAATTTACATTCCAATTTGGGATGCTATATGTAACAAAACATCTAACTAGTATATATATATATATATCAATGACAAAATCATTAGGGTAAACATATTTAAAGCACTATTTTCCTTCCATAATGCTTTAGACAAACACAGTAATTAAAAAGTATAGGGAACGTAAAAAAATGAAATGAAAAATCTGCAATATAATACATTTATAGAAATAATAAACTCTTCCATACTTCCCCATTCTTTTTAAATTCATATAAACAAAGATACAATAAAAGACAAATGACCCCCTAGATGCATTTCGTGCTGAACCAGCACTCATCAGTTGGCTCAGGTCATTATCTCTCATATACATCTTTATTATATGCAAAGTATTTATCTAGAGTAAATTGTTACATTTTCATTTACCATTGTCAAACTTCCTCCACTCACAACTTTGACGCCATCCATTTCTGATAATACATTTAATAAATATAATAATAATACAATTATAGAAATATACTATCATCAAAATTTATCATTCCAGAATTAATTTACAACCTTGATATATTGTTATAAACGCATGCTTATCTTTCATTTATTGTAAATATTATTAATTAACTAGAAAGTATAACAGACTTTAATTACTTTCCAGTATAATATTGAATAGAAGTAATATGTGACAAAGTATTATTGTCAATATAATAAATTATTAGACTAGTTTAAATAGCAGAAAATTATTAATACATTAAAATTTATTATTTCTAAATGATATTACTATTTCACATAGCTAGAGAATAAACTGAAACAGATCATACATTAGCAAATTAAAATACTTGCAGAATTTTAGCTGTTGCCATTATAAAGTTATCATAATAATAACTAAAATTGTATAGTGAATCCATTTGTGTTATGCACATATGTTTATGTAAAATATTTTGAAGACAGGCTTTAAATATTTATGTTTTAAAATAAAACTGAAAGAGATAGAAAGATCATCATTCAAATACTGATGATTTGATCATTCCATATATATTTACACAAACAACTGAAAGGGAAGTAATTATAGCTTCCAATGAATTATGTAATGTAAATAAACTATTAAAAACAGAGTGATTTTTTAACTGTGTTGTTATTATTTTTAGTATTTGTAGCGTTGCACTTTGATAATTTATATAAATAGTGTGTAAAAGATCTGCCCATCCCTCGCATATGTACATATAAATGGATTATTCTCCTTACATGAGGGGTCAGAATGACTAATATGTCAAAATGGGTAGAATGACAACCTTGGCACTATCAAGGGCTTTGAACGTTCCATCATCAGATTTTCAATGAAATGGAAGGCTAAAGAGTTGTGAGTTGAAATAGTTTGAAGCCTGTCCATTAAAGTATAAATATTGGCTATCTTAATATAAAGCTGAGTACTGATTATATATGTGTGTGAGGATAGTAATCTAGACCAACTGACGATTGCTGGTTTAGCATGAAATACTAATATTGGTGATTATTTATCTTTTCAACATGTGTGTGATCAGGTGGGTCAGCAATATGAGATGGCACTGAGAGTGGTGGGTCGTATGAAATTCTGAGTTCGAACCCACATATATTACATATATAATTGCAGGTTTAAGCCTGTACAATGTATTAATTAGTTAAAGTAAATTGTTACAAACTTGCAGAAAATTAACATCAATTCTTTATAAGTACTGTTACTTAACTTAACACTATATTATTAAGGGTTTGATTGTTTTATGGCATCAGTCAATCTGAGAAATCATATTATCGTGTGCTAAAAAGAATTATTATTAATGCTGGAAAAAATTAAAAGCATATTTATTAAAGAGAATCTGGATAATAGTTATGTTAACACTTTGTAATTTGAATCATTACATATTTATAAGATTAACTTAAAAAGTCTGAGGGGAATGGATATCAGTTATCATTAGGTGGGTATCAATAAATATTTTGGCACACTAATATGTGTGTGCATATATATATCATCATCATAATCATTATTTTCAACCATTATTAATCTACTGTAGGATAAAAGTGAAGTTTAAAACATTTTCTGTCACTAGCCTCTTTTCTCCACATCATGCCAGCACATGTCCTTATTTCATCCATCCATTTCACATGTAGTATATTTCTAGGCCTTTTACACTTTCCTAAAATTCATTTTCAGATTTGAACTGTCCATCTATTGTCAACTCTTCTAGCAATATGTCCATCCAAACTCCACTTCAATCTCTTAATTCTTTTAATGATGTCAATAACATTTGGTTGTGTGTATATATATATATATATATATATATATATATATATATATATATATATATATATATATATATATATATATATATATATATAAAATCAATATATATATATATATTAAAATACAGTAAAATTTACATAAATTACATTATTTTTAGAAGTACTTTCAACTATACATTTTGTAGTCTTTATCAACTATATAACATTGAATAATCAAAACGAGACAACCTTTGATTATTCAATGTTATATAGTTGATAAAGTCTACAAAATGTATAGTCCAAAGGACTTCTAAAAATAATATAATTTATGTAAATTTTACTGTATTTTGATATATATATATATTGATTTGTATATTACATATATGGTGGAACGGATATAGATATCAAACTTAATTTATTAAACACACACACACATATATATATATATATTAGTTTTATCTAATCTATTTAATTTTATTGCACATTATGGAGCTCAACTTTGAGATATATGTAGTCATCCTATTTATTATTTTTGTTCCATTAATTTTTTAATCCAAATGATTATGATAGAACAAAAAATTTAAAAAGTTCAATAAATATAACTAGAAAAAAAATGTAAAAACTAAAAATAAATTATAATAAAACTTTAAAATACTATGATATTGAATCAGCATAAAGATGAACTTTCATCTAAAACAACTTTTATATTATATTATGCCCACATTTCTCAAAATACAATCCCGATTTCATAGAAAGATACAAACTAAAGAATAAATTATTAGACAAAATCAATAATAAACTAATAGGTTAGTATATATGTTTAATTCAATAATATTAAATATTAATATCTAAATATATATTAATTTAGCCCAAAACAAATTTTAATTATGAAATATATTTATTTGTTATGTACAATATATTAAGATTTACAAATATATATATATATATATATATATAATTTAGACCAGGATGATATTCGAAGACCTTATATTTACTTGTTACCTTTAGTTGTAATATTATTGTACACTGAAGCAAATTTAGTTTTTTTCTTCTAGTTATTTTTTCTTCTTTGTTATATTGACCTCTCTCCAGGTCTTGTTTATGATTTAATTTCTTTTAAACTTTTTTCCACGTCATTTACAAGTGTCATCTTAATCTTCCGAGAATATCTTAATTTGTACATTTTAGATTTTTTCAACTACTTTTATTATTTGGCATTTCTCTTCTAATTTTTAGTCTGCTTTTTTAAAATTCTATTTTAATTATATCTTTCAAAACAATCTCTATTTTAATTATATGTTTCTTTCAAATTATACTTTTTTTTATTTATGGCTATTTTATTCTGGTTATAATATGTTGAACTTATTTAGTACAGTAGTTAACTTAAATATAAGTTTGTACTTTACATAATATTTTGTTTATTAAAAATATCCGCGAGGCGATTGGAAAATGTAACTGACACACATGTTTATATAGTTACTTTAAACTGAACACACAGTATCTGTACGTAATATTATGAACTAGATTACAACTGTGTACAATATAATGAATTAACGACGCAACATTAAAATGCAAAGTGAAAACTTTGCAAAAGATAGCAATTTTTTCAGAAAGTATTTATTACATGTACGAATCTGCATTATTGGTATCCAGAATAAATGATTCGCAATAAATATTATTAAAATTTCATCTGAGATTATAGTTAGCAATTTATTACTTTTGTATTTTTTTTAGAGAAAGTAAATTACTCAACATTATTTTAAACTCACTCTTTTATTTCCATAATATATTTTGCAAAAATTCAACGATGGAAATTGTAAAGAAATAGCAAAATAATTCTTCAGGGATTGAACTCATTATAAAAAAATGAATCCTCCTGATATATGATCTTACAAATAGTAAAAATACAGAGAAAATATATTCAAAAAAAGAAAGACAGAGATAGAAAAAAACCCGGATATGTAGCTTTATAAATGAGAGTTAAGGGGGAAAACTCAAGGATCTATGCATTTTTGCCAAAACAAAAATAAATAGTAATAATAATTTAATAATTCTCATAAACATATAATAACAAAAATAAAAATGTTCGGGATAGGTCAATGATATTTTGCTTCCAAAGATATAAGTCACAATCATGTTATATTTATTGAGGCAAATTAAAAAAATTTCATTGTTTCATTTCTTTTAAATAATCCGAAATGGTTCCTGAAAATATTTGCTTGCTAGTAAATTTCTCAAAACATAGAGCCAATTGTTTTGGTCTTATCTTGGATATCCTCTCTGATATTATTTAAATATTGATGGTTTATTTTTTGTAATCCTTGTAATAAAACGTTTACATACACATTCGCGCACACATTCAAGAAACACACACACACGTATAAATATATTCTATAAGCAATTTTCTAAAATTGGTTTAATTGCTTAAATGAATTATATATATATACATTGCAAAATTGTTTTACAAAAATCAAATGCATAAAGGCAAAGTGGTAAAATAGTTCTTTAGTATTGTACTCCCTACCAGAATAAAAGTCTGTCTAATACCAGCTCAAAAGTAATACAACGCAGAACTGATATATTAGCTGATTCATGATAAGAAATTTAGCGATGTTTATTCTTGACTTATCTTCTATATAGAATAGCTAGATACCCATTACTGACCAATTTTGCATTTTTATGTAGGTTCGTTACAGATTGGCGACTAAGCGTCTGTTATAAAATAATTATTGTAATAAAAATAATAAAGTATGATAGTAATAACATATTTTATAAATAATTACAATAAAGTGCAGAAGTACTTTCAGTTAATTTCAGTTGTATACGTAAACACAACACACATTTATAAATTGTATACTTACTGTATTATATAAAGAAGGAAAAACTGTAGTTATACGTATATTTTGTTACAAATAAAATACTAAAGAAAAATATGTATATATTTTAATGTTTAAATGGATACACGTCATATTTTCATAAAATTGCCGGAAGTTTTTTTTTTAAAATAATTGAATCAATAAAAAAAAAAACTGTCTTCCATTCTGCTATGCTTAATATTTCGTGATGAATAAGTAAATTTATCAAAAATCTAAGCATTTCTTTCTTCCTCTCTCATTCTAATACAAGAAGGATATGATATATATGCTGTTGTTGTTGTTTTTTTGTCGGCATAAAAGCAGTTAATGGAATCCATTAAAATAAGATATAACAAAATAAAAATAAAGGTTTCAAAATTGAACTCACATCGGTGTGTTTATATAAAAGAAATTGAATCTATTGTAAACCACTTAATAAAATTTAATGTTTACATTAAACATTCATGATGTGAGTTTGCATGTTATTCAAATAAAATATATGACAAATTATTCGCATTAAACTAAACTTGATTCTTAGAGATAAGTAATTCATGAAACACTATTTTCTTCGCCCACCAATAAATTTTTATATTACTTATTAATTATGCATTAAAATGTATATTTAACTTGAAAACAAATTTAATTAAGTAGACATGATTCAATTAGCATATATATATAATTTAAACTGAACTTAATTTATTATATATATAGCACACGATAAAAGCCCAATTACCTAAAACGTGACTTTTCAATCTGCTGTGGAAATAACTTCTAAACATATGTTAATGTAGACAAAAGAAGCTGGCACAGGACATTAACTGACTGAGAGTTTTATATTTTTAGAAGTTTAAATAACCCCATTAAGTATACAAATATACTTGTTTGAAAGCAATTATTAAATATTCATCTATAAAATTTTCTAATCCCATTGACTTTAACTAAATTGGATAAGTGTTTGTTATAACTGTAATCATATGATAACAACTCAAATTTATCTAAGTCATGAGATTCAATCTGTTGATAAGTCAACCTATATAAGTTAAAGATGGACTTCATGTTTCACTATGATCTAAGATCTCAATATAGACTAAGAAAACTAGCAAAGAATTTTAAGATGAAATAAACTTCACTAAACAGACAAATATAACGTAATTTGAAAGCAGACTGATAGTCATTTTAAAAACTTTCAAGCCCTACAGCTATTAATTATTTGTTAGATAATAAATATGATTTCACACAAAGCCACATAGTTTTATAAATGTAATCAAGAAGTTATATTACCTATTTAAGAAAGTTTATCTAAATTTCTAGAATTATAAAAAATTAAAGCTGCTAAAATTCTGTATCAGCTCATTGTCAATATTAAGAGTTTAGCTCAGAGTGAAAGGTAGAAGCAATCTTTTACCTATAGACAGTGCTTTGACAATGGATTGAAGGTTTATGGTAATATTTAATACCATGGTCTTTAACATTTTTACAAATTACTATTTATTAATCTATTTTCAAAACAGATTATGTTTGCCTGTTTAATGGGACTTATTTACATTTTTAGGAATATAAAAATCTCATTTTATTAAAGTCTTTTGCTAGATTTTGTGATATTTATTAAGATCTTATATGAAAGTGAAAGGCTAAATTAATCTTTGTCTTGTAGAGGTTACTTTGATGAGAGATTAAATATCCAAGATTTAGTTAAGCACAGACTAGATTTGTGTAAAATGAGATTTAATATGTGAAGATAAATCAGTCTTGTAGTAAATAATCTGATGCAGGGCAAAGGCCTTTCCAACAGTCTCTGGATAGAGGAATAGTGAACAGGAAGGCAGAATTCACTCAGTTTAACACTTTTTAAATGTTAACCGTATAGATATTTTTTCATTATTGCTTTTACCTTTTAACAAAAAATAGTTAGATATACTGATGAACATTTAGATTGTTAGTTTAAGTTATGGAACAAACATTACAAGGTTTTTTAAAAAATTGCACTTTGCCTCAATTCAACATTTTGCATCACAATATGGTTTGATTCTCTCTCTCTCTCTATATATATATATATATATATATTGTAACGATATATAAATATGTCGTTACATTAATTTAAAATAAAAACTTAAAAGTTCGCAAATAAAAGGAAAAAACTAAACGCTAAAATTAAAACATTGTTAAACGTGTATACATTCGCACAGATGTTAAACTTTAAAAATTTTTTTTTTTCATAAACAAAAAAAAAAAAAAAGTATTTGAATGTATTTTTTTTAAATAAAAAAATACAAGATTGAAATATAAAAATATTTTAATAAAAAAAATAACGTAAGTTAAAATAAAAGCAGGTATTAATTAATTCCTGTAATCTATAAAAGGAAATGATTGTTTATTAATTATCTAAAAGCTGTTTAATTAAAAAGTCAGATGGAAAGTTAGATAAGAGAAGAAAGAGATTTTAGCTTGACAAATGGAAGCACTAAGCCTTGGCCCGGACCATAACGAAAAAACAGATTAGTGACGTTTTGTTCAGTGAATCCTTGTGGATGATATAAAAAGAAAAAAATATTGAGTTGAAGAGCTTTTTTCAACTTGGTTGGGGAGACGAGCGATAAAGACGCACTTTATCGTTCTCTCCCACTTATCTCTGAAATGAAATGACTGATACCATGAACCAGCAAATGCCACCTCCTGAACATTAGATCGATCTTTCAATTAAAGACTCCGTGGACATTGACACCAGGAACTGGGAGTTCTGCTACCATAAGCTATAGGAAAGGAACAATTCTTAAAATCAATCAAGAACTTTCATCAAGTTGAACAAATTAATAAACAAGCCGACTTATTTAAAATGGACTCTTATCTGACTTTTTGTAAGTTTTAAATCAAATTAATAATGGTTAATTTTATATCTTTCCCGATTGTTAAAAGAATCATTTCCCTTTTAATATTTTTTATGTGTAGTAATATTTTATTGTAGAAATTATTAAATGCATTACATTTAAGTTGTCTATAGACGCTTGCATGGATTCGTTTGCGGTTAATTAGATTTTGGTTTTCATATTTGATCAAAATATATAGACATTCAATAAATAATGATACCTTACGGTGAGTATCTAAAATGTATTTATTCGGATGTCTTTTAAGTTATTGGTGACAACACAAGTATCTTATGGTGAATACTATTGGGTTACTTATAAGTTTCCCTCTGCGATTGTCGGTATCAATAATTTTGTATTTTGATCGTTTATGTTTATTTTGAAATGTTTTTGACCATGGAATCTATGTAATCGATCTATACCCAACATTTTTAAACAAATCTGTGCGAACGTATTTCAATGTTAAATTTAAGTCGGGCGTGAATGGCTGTATAGATTTGTAAAGTTATATTAGGGGAGGGTAATCTTAGGTTATTTGTTTCATGGTTGAATTGGCTCAATGGTTTCGATATATTTGTGTAGGTAGTAAATGTAGCAGGAGATCCGCCACGTGCAGGATTACATATATACGCCGCACACCCTCTGTTGCCTATGGAATTGGATAGTAAGACGCAAGACGCAATCCATTCCTATGGAGTTTTATGTTTATTGTTCTACTCGCCATCAGAAGTAGCATTCCTGGTGGTGGAGAGCAACAATGTCTTCTCATTATACTGTTCAGATGTGCATTCCTGACAGTATAGTCTATTTAGTGCCGTTGTATTTTCATGCTACATTGAATACATAAATGTATCGGATGACTGGCGTCAGTTTGACTTTGAACTTTTAGCCTAGGGTTAAATAAGGGAAGAATATTGTCTTTTCAAATACAGATCTATGTAGCCTATTCATACCCGACCCTCTATAAAATATTAAACATTATAGCAAGCTATTTTAAATGTAAAATTAAAAATTAAGATAAAAATCTAAATGTTAAACTTATTCCTCGAATTTAGAATGATTTTATATGTGCGTAAATAAATATTTTTCTGTGTTAATTTCTGGCAGTGGCTTTTATTATTTTTTTATATTTATATCTAAGGTTATATATTTTATTATCTCTGCGTCTCCACTGAGCTAGTGACAATGGGCTAACGATCTAAATATGTAAATAAAGTGGAATCCTAACAGCGCGTATCTGCCTACTTTATAAATTTTTCTAGGCTCAAATGCCTAGATGGCGCCCTTTGGTAGTGCGGTGCGGTGCGATGCGATCTCCCACTTCGTTTGGATCGTTATAATATATATATATATAAATATAATGATGATAATATATTGTAAAAAGTCTTACAATCCACACAATTACTTTCAGTTAATTACTTAAACTTCTTCAACTGTCATTTAATTTTAAACATAGCAGAAGCAATATCAAATGATTGTTGAAAAAAGTTAAATGATTAACTGAAAATACTTTTATGGATTGTAAGACTTTTTAAAATATATTATCACCAGTATATTTATTATATAATGAATATTTTATTATATATATATAATCCCAAAAATTATACGCTTGTTAGAGAAGCTATTTTTATTAATATTTATTTACGCTTAACGTTTTCAAAGTCCATGGCTTCACATTCATAGCTATATATATATATTGAGATGCTTCACATTCATAGCTATATATATATATTGAGATGCTTGACTGATCTCAAAATTTAATTTGTATGTTGTCTGGCTAAGCAAACATATTTTTAATTTGAGTTAGTTTTTTATTTATGGAGTGTAGTGTATTATGTATATAAACGTCCACACTAATAGTAAAAAAGATTTTAAAATTAACTGTCTATTTTAATGTAATAATTTTTTTAAAAAAAGTGCACTTTGCAAACAAATTTTACTTATCTTTTAGTAAAATATTTTATATAGTCTAGAAACAATATTTAATCTGTAAAAGTTTCTTTATCGACCCTAATCCCTTTCATTAATTAAGAGTTTAACAAAAATAGTTTATTTTTATTAAGCAGCTGGAAAATTATTTAATTAATGCAATTAATTCAGAAGTTACATAGTATAAATTTTCTGGCTTATCTAAGTAAAATTTTTATCCCTGATTTCCAGTTTGATGAGATTCCTTACATTCCAGAGTATGAATGATAAGCAGTGTTTCTATATAAGACCAACTAAAATTATTAATATTTACATTCCATTGTATTCTTCTGACTTAATTAGACTAACTGCTCTATTCTTATATAATTTGAGTTTCTTGAGTTTTGATCCATCTATTCTAAAAAATGAAATCTGGACTCACTCTTGTAGCTGTATCAGAAGCCATATGCAGCTAAGGCATCAACGAACAGATTCTTCACCAGCACAAACCTCTCTTTAGCCAGAATATACTAAATTTGCCTATCAACTGACCTCACAAATCACCCAACTGCCAACATCCTACACTTCATCATAGCAAAGCACTTCTTTACAACCAAGGAACAAAAAAAGACCACATGAAAGTATATCAGTATGCCAGGAGTATGTACACAATTTACTATAATAAGTACAGAAAATAAGAGTTTCCTACCCATGTCACTATGGACTAATTATAAAATCTTTACATGAACTATATATATATATATATATATATATATATATATATATATATATATATATATATAATTCTTAAGGTACAACTTATTTTATATTTCCATTTGATTAATTATGTCTTATTGATTTTAGATTTTCATATACATATAATAAATTATAAATATTCCAGTTTTAACTCTTTAAGGTATTCAATTTCTTTAACAGTTGAGAATTAAGTAATAAAATGCAGTACTTTTCTAGAATCATTTATTATTTTTAAAAAGATAAAAGAGTTATTTAGAAAAAAATTATAAAACAGATTATTTTCTCTTGCCAATTTCATCATTGTTTTAAACAATCTAGACTTTCTGAGGGAAAGAAAAGGGTGTTTTCATAAATTAGAGTTAAAAGAAACTTTGGATTAATATTTTTTAAATGTTTTAATTAATAATGCCTCAAATGTTGACATACACATTTCTTACTTAATGTATGTGGATGTGTGTATAACAAGTTTTATATAGGTATTGAACTGTTTAAAGTATTTGTAATTTTGTTTATTTACTATTTCTATCATAAGTGACTGAAAAAACAAAGATCATGGCTTGTGTGTGTGCATGGATATAAATGATCCATTTTTAGGTATGACAGGGTTTATTGATCTATTTGAATTTTTACTGATTTCTATGCCTACTACTAGATATAGATATATTTTGATTTAGCATTGTGTTCTGCTAGGTTTCTGTTCATGTTTTTATATATTTTTATCTGCTTTAACTATGTTTATTTACCTTTTGAAATTTTCAGCCCTTATTGTTTATAGCTTGGATCACATATTTCTTCCAGTATTTACATATATTTTTGCTTTCATGAAACATAAGTTACTTATGAGTCTAATTTTTTTATTGTTCATTACCTGTTTTCTCTCATGGACTAGGTATTGCATAAGAGTGGTATAATTAAAAATCAGCATGTGCGAGCTTGTTTAATAATAGTCTACCAATGATTAATTAATAAGTAATGCTTTGCAATGAAATGTGTACATGTCTGCAATTGTCAAGCATATGGAAAGTTCTATTACATTCATATTCAATTATTTAATAAATAAAATTTATTCAAAGGGGAGAATCGAAACCATCAACTTTCACATATATTAACTATTTCTGTTAAAAGGTTGTACTGAGTTTTAATATATGATTGAGCTAAATATAGTTCAATCTACCATTAATGTAAGCTTTTTTTATTGTTTTGCTATTATTAATAAACATTATTGTTAATTGTTAGATTTGTCTGTCTGGCATTGTCTGTCCTACCAATTGTTTCTATTATAAAGAATCTCTATTCACGCTGTTCTAGCAGCCATAATTAATATACATATAGATGAACCATTGTATAGAAATGTGTAATCAATATCCATGCCTACCAAAACAAATATTCTAGGCTAGAGGCCTAATGGTACCCTCTGTTGAAGGATATTAGTTGTAGGGTGCTGATATAATATATAAATATATATATATATACATATCACCTTCCAGATTTGCACCATGAAGCAATGTGGGAAGTTCACATAGTGTCAATAGTGGGATCAGGGGTACCTAATAAAAATGAATTGTGAATTAACTTAAAGTGTAATTTGATTGAAAAGTTCTTGGGATGTTAGTTGGAGTGTACTAATCATTAAATTTTTTTATGTATATCTAATAGTGGGAGAGGGGAATGGATTGTATCAGGAGTTGTTGATAAAAAAGCTAAATTAGGGAATGAGTATTGTTTGTCTGTAAGGCCCCGATGAGTGCTTATTCATTAATTTTCTAATCTATTGTTTATTACTATTCCAAGACCTAACTTGTATATGTGGGTGCAGGTCCATTCACATCATTACACACTTCACACCTTATTCATATTTATAATTATCACTCAGAATATCTATCTTGCAATAACATTATTTATTTGCCATAAATATTACTAATAACTCAGTCATTAATAGACCTCTGGATTAAAGGACAGACAGACACACACCCATACCATCAGCTAGTATGATTTTTTTTACTTATTGCATAAAATCTTTCATTTGAAAATGTAAAATTTATTTATTTTATTTATTATTAGTTAGCATTTGTAATTTAATATATATATATATATATATATATATATATATATATATATATATATATATATATATATATATATATATATATATATATATATATATATATATTGTGACCTTCTGGTTTGGCACCAGAAATATTAATTGTAGTTGTATAATATTATATCAGTAACATCTGATATCATCTAATTAAAAAAAATGAAATAACGTGAAATTTTTAAATTTTTTTATTGATAACTTAAAATTATGATTAGAAGTACTTGTAGATGTAATTTAAAAGATTATTAGATGTTTAATATCTTACTTTAGTGTATAATTAATGATAGGATAGGGGTAGCTTGTCACAAAAGTAGTCAGTCTAGTTTGAGTTAATTATAATTTGTTTTATTTGTCTACAGAACAGTATTAAGATTTGTTTGAATGATTCTCTAGTTCATTTGCTTTTCATATTTTAATTTATAGTATAAACAGTGAAATATGTTTAACTCATCATCATTAAAATAGTCATTTAGTCATATCAGTTTGGTATCTGTAGTACATTATTTGTAAATATTCATGTATGTCTGTATCATTATTCAACTTCATTTTTCATTCATATGCTTCATTAAAAAATCAAATATCATATCTTATATCCAAATATTTAATTTCATAACTAATAGTGTTAAAAACCAGCTTAATTACATTTTAAGTGAATTAATGGATTATTGGACTGGTGAATTATTAAACAACAAATATACTATAAAATATTTTGTTTGTTAAAGTAATTGTCATTAATTTTATTCTGTTACTTTAAAAATACAGAATATTTAATTCTTAGTTCAATTTAATATTTAATATTTTTTATTTATTTAAAAGACAAATTAGTTTTTTTCCCACTTTCTTTTTCAAGACAAGAAAGTTTCTTGCATAAAATTCTCCTCATTAAAAATCTCAGTGCAATGGGAGGAGTAGTTCTCTGTCTGGTGACCTTTGAACTTTCAAATAACCTTGGATATTGGAAGAATAAATGTTTAGGTAATGTTTTAAAATCTATAAAAAGGTTAATTACAATTCTATAAAAAACTGCTCACAAATTTTCTATTACTGATTCATCTCCAATCCACTTTTTAAACAAAGTTTAATAGTACAATTTTGTTTGTTATAAGATAATTCTTCCAAAGTTCAAGTTGAAAGTATAAAAAGTATTATTGGTTTCCAAATATGACAGAGTGAACAACCGTACAAGGTACATCAATCTTTATTTTGAGAAAACTATTTAGATTCTCCAACCGTTGTTTAAAATGCATATATGTGTCTATACTATATATTATTTAAATTTAATTGCCAATATTAAAGAAAGAATGGAAATGTGTAATAGTATTTTAAATTTGCTTTATTTAAACTTTAAACCTAATTGTAAAGAAGAAAAAAAAATGTTTGTTTATTTTTCAAAATTATTTTTCTTAAAATTTAAGTATAATATTAATGGAGCAACTGTATACATTTATTATGTTGGAAAAATGTGGGAATTGTTATTAAACATATCAAGAACTCTTAATAATAAATCTGTGCTAGTTATCAAAGAAGAAGGTTGAGAAGGATGCATATGAATCATTTATTTTTATTGTCATTATTATTGGAACATTTGCTTGACTATTTATATTTTTGCCTATTAGAAAAATAAGACTAAATGTATAATTTAACTGATTGTCTAATTATTCATTCACATTTTTTTTTTTACTGTGAGAAATGAATTTATAAAAATAGATAAAACTGAATATAAACTTTATTTTATTAATTGCTCTCCTCAATTATGGTGGAATTTCTTTATATAGATTATTGCCAACCAACTAATGGAAATTTAAGTAAATATTATCAGTTAAATAATTATATGCGTTTATGAATGGCTCTAAAAATATAAAATAAATGCTTGAATATATCCCACAAATGAAATAATGAATTATTACTTTATTTGCATCATGATAAAATGCTTATTGCTTAATAAAAAATTTTCTTATATCATGTCAACCATGATTTATTAGCTTTGCTAAGAACATTGAATATGCTATTCTGGATCCCAAAATAATATTGTTTGTCTTCCTGCAGGAATTTGTTACGTGTTTGTCAGTATTTATCTTTGTGCTAATTATTATTATTGTTTAAGATATGACCAAGGGATGTCTTTTGTGAACTGTAATAAACTTTTGTTTCTCAACCAAGAAAAGAAGAAAAAAGAAGTTTAGTTATTATTATTATTCTTTGGTATTTAGTAGATAGGTAGTTTAAATGTTGTTTTATTATTTTATTATTATGTATTATTATTCTTCAAGAATATCTCATGAAAAGCATAATATGAAAAAAATATTATACTAGGTAATTTTTTTATTATTAGTTTAATATAAGTTTTATCGTGTGTTCGTATTATAAACATACGTGCGTGGTCAAAAAGGGAGATGTCCATTTAATGCTGAAGGGGTTAACACTCTTGTAAAAGAAGATTATTATATTCATTTTTTATAGTATATCTTTGCATTTTTCAATAGATTAGAAAATAATTGTTTTCAATAATTATTTAACCTAGAATATAAAGATTTATTATTTATCTAATCCAAACTTTTACTTTAAATTTGTGCTAATGCAAATGCACTATAAAAAATAATTATTTTTTCTTACCTTGCCAATAGAAATTATTTTGCCTTGCTTTTCAACTGTCATTAGTATGTTTCCAAGTAATAAACATTATATTTATCAGATATGAAATATTTATCCATTATTGCTTTTACAGTTAATAATTGACATTTTTACAGTAGTTCTTTGCCTACTGGGATTTGAATTGTCTGTGTATTATTATGCTTGTATATGTGTGTATATTATTAAATTCAACTATAATAATGTGTAAATTGCAAGTAAAAATGATATAAAGTCTATCGGTTTCAGAGGATGAGAATGGAACAATTGATTTGGAAAGATTAGAGATTTATTTAAGTATGAATTTATTGTTCTTTATTATGCTTGAATAGAAAAGTATCTAGTGGCTCTATAGAGTGAAGTTAGTGAAGTTTTATAGTATTTTATGGGATTAAGTAATATCTCCCCTTTTGTTATTTGAATATTTGACATGGGTAGATTGTATATTATATTGTATGGAATAGAGTAAACTCTCCCTTTTTATTTATTGAAGTATTTGATAGGAATAGATTGAATCCTCCAGTTTTGATATTTGATATTATGAATTAGAGTATATGAAGCCAAGTATTTTATCTCCCTGATTATTTTGGTGATGAGATTTGTTCCCACCAGTTTATTTAGTCTCAGAAGTTAGACTTGGGGGTTGTTGTATTGTTATTTATATGATTAGAATTGTGAAAATCTTTTATCCCCATGTGCTTTAAGGAATGTTTTCATCTTATACTTATAGCCAAGTGCCAGATAATTTATTGATAAAAAGAAGAATAAAAGCAGAATTGATTTTCTTACAAAACAGCTGTAGTAAAGTTAGTGATTAAAGCTTGATTGTCCATTGTCATTGTCCATATTATGATTGTATTACAACTTCATAAGTAAACTGATTGGATTGATTAGTGTTAATTATTTCTTTTATGACACACAGCATAATACAGACTCATGCATAAAGTATTAATTTAAAAGATATGGAAAAATCCATCATTAATGCATAACTTTAGTTATTATTTCAAATCATTTTGTATTTATCATTTAAGTTTCATATCATCAATTTTCATAATATTCAATCATTATTTGAGTAAGCAGGCAAAAGAGATAAAACATAATTAATTAATAGAATTATTTATTTCTATTTTGCAAAGATAAAACATAGTTAATTAATATAATTATTTACTTCATTTTTGCAAAGACAGAATACAGTTAATTAATGGAGTTATTTATTTCAATTTTGCAAAGAATAGTTTGATATTATTCTTATTTTATACTTTTTCTTAGGTTTCAAACCCCTTATTTCTAGTTAATGTGCATTTGTAGTAAAATTCCAAAAAAATTAGTTTTATGTTTTAATTGAATATAAATATTTAACTATATGTTATTTATCATAGACTTATCAACTAATAGATAATTTGAGAGTGCTAAAAATAAGATGTCGAATATAAAGTAAATTTTGTAGTTTATTGTTTGAAGTTTAGGGCTATATTACTTCAGTTCCATATGATTATCAGAAGTGACTGATAACTGAAAACCATTTTGCAATAAAATGTAAAGATTATATTTTGGTTCATTATTTAGTGTTAAAAATATGTGTTTCCATAAATCTATCAGGATGTTTTGATAGATGAAATGTGTTAGATTAGAAATTAGAAAATTATATGGTGTTATCTGTTCTTATGTAAATTTTCAACCACTGATGTTAAATACATCCAGAAGTTGTACCTGTACTAATTATAAAGAAATTAAATGTTTGCTTAACTATTTTTTTTTAATAAATGTTTTATTATTCAAAATTGTATTCAGAATTCTTCTTTAACATACATTCATATTTCATATTTCCACACATGCTCACACATTTATTTTATCTAATATGATATGATTGTATTTTATTTAATTTAATGATGAACATATTCAGAGACGATGATATTAATTTCTTTGATCCAAACACTGTATGAAATGTTAATTATTTACTGATTCTCTAAAAGTTTTATCATTCAGTTGTTATTTGGATGATGAATTGAAATCAAAATGTACCCTATTTCTTTCATTATCTAAATGCCATTATTTAGTTAGGGTATTGCTTAATTTACATCATTACTTTCAAAATAGTAAATAGTAGTTGTTGAGAAGTAGAGATGTTAAATTAGGCTATGCAATAAATTGTAACGTTTTTCGTATTACTAGGCCCTTATATGCCTCAAATTTATACTTGAGCGTGAGTTGATCAAGCTGTATCAAAAGAAAAAAGAAAGTTGTATTTCTATTCTAAAAACACAGCTATTTTTCCTGATCAACTTCAGCCTATTAATTGTTACGAATTGTGCTATTGACAAAATCAACTTTTAATTTTATTTACTATGGGCGCCAGAATTCCTAAGAATCCGCTGAAATATGTCGCCAGCACCTCTCGCAAGTTGTAAAACAAAAAAAAATAAAAAGATTTTTATTATATTTTTTTTTAAGGGGCGGTAATTCTACCGTAATGAGAATTAATGATTTCTACGATTATTAGTCCTGGGCGTATTGCAACATATTGGCAAAGGTAACTTACGTTTAAATCTTATTACACTAAAAATAAATTTAATAATAAAAAATAATAACTATTATTAATAACGCACAATGAGAATTGATATTAGAAATATTTTTAATTTTGACAAACTAAAATACTTCATGTTAAGTAGCTAATTAATACCTTGGAGAGAACACATTTAATTCAGGTGGGAAATATCCAGAAAATATAAATATCAGTTAAAATAAACAAAAAGTTCTTGGTTAAATAAGAGTCTCTCATATAGAAAAATTAAAGTCACTATCGGGATTCTTTTATCCGGATATTTTTACGAGTAGTTTTAAATAGTTAACTTTGTCACAATCAGGATAATTATTCTTACCGGTAAGTTTCATGAATTCAGTAGTAGATAACTATGCATAGTTTTTTGGTTATAATGAGTCGGCCTTTTGGTTATTGCTTGATCTTGTGTCCATCCAGTCGGTCCGTTTCCTGGTGTACATCATTAGGTCCGATGTCTTCAGAAGCTCTGGTTCATTGCGACATGCCGAATCTTCACTTAAGAGGGATCTTGGATCTATTAATGTTATCCAAACCACAGAGAAACCAAATGAACAAGACTCCCTTCAACCGGATCCCTCCTTTTTATATCCAGTTTCAGGACTTCTGTGCATGCTAGTACCATGCCTTTTTAATCTTATCCAGTCTTTATAAATTTTATGTAATAAAGTCTTTATTTTCTTCAAGTTTTCGCCATCTTTAATTAATTTGAGTTTTCTACTTTCAGCTTATCTTTTTTTACTTGCTTTGGAATCTTTTGTCCCCAACAATTATCATTAATAATAACAAAAAAAAAAAAGGAGAAGAAATCCACACCTCTTTTTAATTTTTTTTTTTAAAAAAATTTCTCTAAAAAAAATTTTAACAACTTTTTATTTTTTAGTTTTTTTTTTACCCAATGCCAATATATTTGCAATGTATATAAATAAACATTACAAAATTAATTCCCTGAGATGTTCAATTATTGATTTAGATTAAATATTAAATTCAGTTAACTAGTTTAGATTAGTGTATAATTAAAAGTTCAGTAATGTTAGGTTTATTTTATATTTAGTTCCAACTTACTATAGAGTATAGTGATTAAATATTACATTTAATTATTAATTTAATTTTCTAATATGGTAGAGGTTGTTCAGTGCATGTGGATGATGGGATGAGGTGAAGTATATACTATAATTAGTTACTTTTGGATGGTAAAATTTTACCAATTTAATTCTTATTTATTATAGAATTTAATAGATGTTTTATTTCCTATTAATTATAATATTTCCTCCCACATCTAATGTACATTTTACACCTCATAGGCCTTTGTATCCCTCAACTGAGCTAGGCTAAGGTAAAACTGTTTTTAAGAGCCTCATAAATAATTCTAGGCCAAAGTTAGAGTAATAGTTTGTTCTATGTTTGATAGAATTGGCACCCGAGGGTATTTGTTAGTGATAGTGATCGGTGATGAGGGGTTATAATATATATATATATATATAATGTAAACAATTGGTTTACATGCACAGCCATAATAATATAGTGTGTGTGCATATATATATATAATAAAGTAAAGGAAAACTAGAAATAAACACAGACATAAATTTTTGAGATATTTTTCTATATTTCCTAAAATAAAATAATAATAAGTAAAGGGTTAAATAATGACTCCGATATAAAATAAAAATTGTTTTATAAATTAAACTTTTAAAAGGTCTGAACAAATATCAATATTGTATTATTATTATTATTATTATTATTATTATTATTATTATTATTATTATTATTATTATTATTATTATTATTATTATTATTATTATTATTATTATTATTATTATTATTATTATTATTATTATTATTATTATTATTATTATTATTATTATTATTATTATTATTATTATTATTATTATTATTGTGAAATGTAAAAACACAATATTGTTTTCAAAATTTTTTAATTAATTAAAACATGTATATGTTTTCAAAGGGATTAAAGAGCTAAAAATAAAACTCTGTTTTCAATCAAAGTGTTATTATCACCTTAGATGATGCTATAAAAGAGCTGATAACAAAATTAGCTCCAGTTTGGCTTGCAGTTTTGTAATAGTTAGCAGAAGAGCTAGCTATAAAGTAGGCTAAAATATTTTGTGAAGAGCTGGTAACTGTAGCAGAAAATGGCCACAGTAAAGCTAGCTGCAAAGATAGCTAGAATAATTATCAAGAGAACTCCCACGAGCATGTAAGAAGGCAAAATAGTAGACTTTTTTCCTTAGAAGGAGTTTGAATTTACATGGTGGAAACAGGTCAAGATTCTTTGTAATTCATAGCCATAAAGTGTTCTGGAAAACAGCTTGCTGACCTGAAACTTACTAAACCAAGTATAAGTGGAATTGACTACAGAAAGAAAAAACAGCCAACCATACCTGAATTATGTACTTTTACCTAATGATGACAACAAACCTGGATTGACCAAAAAAAACAACTTGCCCAAGAAAAACACCAGCTGAATAAAGAAGTAGTTATATGTATGCTGCTGTGTCTACATATGCAAAGAGAAGCACTGATAAACGTGTATATAAAAGTGAGTTGTTTTTAAATAATTCATTTGGAAAGATATTTTAAATCTATATTTTTAAATTTAAAGACATTTATAATTAGTTAAGAGCTAACCAAAATAAAAAGCTTTCTAACCTCTCAAAAATTGACTATACTTTTTTTAAAAAAATGAATTAAGAAAGCTGTAATAGAATTTGATAAACTGAGTTTTTTTTTTAATATTGATTAAAAATGTAAATTTTATGTATATTCAAACGCAATTTGTAATTGTAGAAATTATTGTTATTTATTGTTGACAAAATTAAATTTATAAATAATTTGTGTGCACATATATCTTAATGCTTGTCAAATAGGACATATATGCAAATTGAAACATTTTGTTATTGAATATTAATTGTATATACCTAAATTGTGCATCTGTGTGCATATACATGTAAAGTTTAATCATTTTTTAATAATTATTTTATGTTAATTGAAATGTATTCATTGTATATTATAAAATGCACATCTGTGTATGGATATATATATGTGTTTATAGAAACTAATTAAGAAATAATGCAATTAATGTAATAACTTGAATTTTGTAGTAGAGGGATGACTTTATTATAGTATATCTTTCAAAATCAGAACCCTTATAAGACCCCTTAATCATTTGCTTTTTTGTTGTTGTTAATAAACCTGTATTTAATTGTTAAAAATGGTTTCCATCATCTATTGGTCACATACAGTAATAGAGCTTGTGTTCTCTGAGCTAGATTCGAGCATGGGATAAATATGTAAATGAGGATGGGTATTTAGTGCTTTGGAGCATCCAGGAGATGATCAATCATCATCCTGGTTGGTGCAAAAGTGGATACTCTTTAAAGCCCACACACTATATTTTATTTTAGTTTAGTCTTGTTAAAAAAATTTAAGTTTATAGTTGGCCAGTACAAGTGGCCAGAGCATTGATGACGATCAGCATGTTTTAAATGTCCCAGCATTATTGTTTCGATTTATGATTATTGTGTATTTTAATGGATGGGCACTAAGCTCATTCATCCAATTTATGTTTAAATAATTGTCCAAAGTGGCAAAGGCTTAATAGTTAGCCTGGTCTACAGAAGACCCATGTCCAATCCAGCCACAGGGTTGACTGTTTATTTATTGTACTGATTTATTTTATTCCCATCAATGATGATGATGGATGGTTATTTCTCTTTAGTATTACTTATTTTATAATGCTGGTTGATATATGATTGAATTTATAATTATGCTTTTAGTTGCTCTTCTGAGTTAGCTTCTGATCTCTCAATGATCTCAGAGCTCTCTTGATCTCATGTTTCCCTTAAATATATTTTACTTAAATATATATACTTTGTAAATTATTAATATTTATTTTGATATCCCCCATCCCGTTACAATATATATTATAATGTTTTTCATCTTGCTAGGCCTCTATACGCAATATAAATGCATGAGTTGATCAAGTTATGTCAAAAAGAAGAAAGTTGTATTTCTATTTCTAAAAACATAACTATATTTCCTAATCAACTCAGCCTAGAATTGTTACAATTTGTACTATTGACAAAATCAGCTTTTAATTTATTTGATCAGGGTGCCAGGATTCCCATAAGAATCCACTAAAATCTGTCAATACATATTGCAAATTAAAAAGAAAAAAGGTTTTTTAAACGAATCGGTATTACATCATACTGTGAACTAGAATTGTCTTTTAAATATTATTATTCCTGGAACTTATTCATAACATATTGGCAAAGGTAAATTATATTTTTAAATCTTACTAAACTAATAAAAAATTTAACAATAAACACTAATAAATATTATTAATAACGCACAAATGAAAATTGATATTAGAAATATTTTTATTCTAACAAATTAAAAATCTGTTTAAGTTAAATTGCGAATTAAATAAACTGGGGAGAACACATACTAATCCAGACATGAAACATTAATAAAAAAAAATAACAGTTAAATAATTAAAAAGTTCTGGGGTAAACAAAAGTCTCTTGAACAATAACATGAAAGTCTATATCGGGATTCTATTATACGTATATTTTTACGAGTTGTTTGCAAAATGGTTTGTCGACAATTTAGTCACAATCGGGAATAATAAAGAGTCATAGCTTACCAGTAAGTTTAGTGAGAAAGTTGTAGTAGATAACTATGCATAGTTTTTTGGGTTAGAATGAGCTCGGCCATTGGTTATAAATTGATCTTGTAGTCTATTCTGAAGGCTAGTCACAGAAGCTTTTCTAGTGTCCATCTTCTTAATGATGTCAGCTAAAGCTCCGGTCTACTCCTGCATGAAGGATTATTTCATCGTGAAGTGGTCTTGGATTTAATAATCCAAGACCAGCCAAAGAAAAAAACAGACAAACAAGACGTTCATCAAACTGGTCTCTGCCTTTTTATACTAGAGGCCCAGTTTTCAGATTTCTGCACATGTTATTATCATGGCGTTTAGGTTAATAATCTTGTACATTCTTTATCATTTTTCAATTACAAAGTCTTTAGTTTTTTAGCATAATTCTGCCATCTTTAATTAGCTAAAATATTTTTCTTTTAGCTTATCTTTTTACTTTTTTGAATTCTTTTACTTTATCAGGATTAGTAATCTGCATGTCTTTTGTTCTCTCCAATTTTAACTTTTATTTCTAATTACATAAAAAAAATATGAAAGAACAATTTAACTTTCATTGTACGTTTTTTTAAACAAAATAAATTCAACTCAAAAAAAAATCTAAATTTACTTTTATTTTTTAGCTTTTACCAAATGCCAATACATTTGTACCATATATAAATAAATGGTACATACCATCAGGGCCAGAAGATGAGAATAAAATAGGGGTTTAAACTAATTTTATTCTTAAGCTTTAAGTCCATATTCATGTTTTTTTTTTTGTAGTAGTGTGCTGATGTATTCCGTACATTCATTCACAAGCGACGTTTGGCTTTAATGCCCATTTTTAGGTTTAACATGGCAGGAATGCAAAATATTTCCACATTCATCTGTGTCCTTTCCACTTAAGTGTAATAGTAATGATAAGAAGCCCAAGTTATAAGCACAAATGAGCATTGCTCATTGTTTTCAGTCTTACAGGCTTGCAGCAACTTGGTCCAACTTGATCTGTCTCCCCTTTATTGGGATCCCTGCTAGAAATAGACTGATGGGCATATAAAGATGGTCTTATGTTATATACTGCATACATGGACCCAGGGCTATGCTTTTTCCCCTCTTCAGTAACTGCCTACCCAGTCAAATACTTGCGACTTATGTCTACATCAGCCACGATCGTGTTTTTTTTAGACATATCAAAAAAATATACATTTATTTCTTCTTTCTGTAAGTCATATTAAAAAATATTTTTTATATTTTAATAATCAGGGTTTAATTAGTTAGTTAGTTTCTATAATTTTTTTTTAAAAAAAACTACTATTTATTTTCCAGCCATGAGTTTTTTGGGTCATCATTGTAACATTCTTTATACCATTACAACTTATCTCAGGTTGTGGTTGTTGAATTGAAGCCTGAGTTGGGTCGCCATTATAACATTTCCCATCTTGCTAGGCCTCTATATGCAATATAAATGCATGAGTTGATCAAGTTATGTCAAAAAGAAGAAAGTTGTATTTCTATTTCTAAAAACATAACTATATTTCCTGATCAACTCAGCCTAGAATTGTTACGATTTGTGCTATTGACAAAATCAGCTTTTAATTTATTTGATCAAGGCACCAGGATTCCCATAAGAATCTGCTGAATCTGTCACCAGCATGTCTCACAAGTTAAAAAGAAAAAAATGTTTTTTAAATGAATTGGTATTACATCATACCATGAACTAGAATTATCTTTTCAAAATTTTTTTAATTATTATTCCTGGAGCTTATTCAAAACATATTGGCAAAGGTAAATTATATTTTTAAACATCACTAAACTAATATTAATAAATTTAATAATAATTAATAACTATTATTAATAATGTACAAATGAAAAGTTGATATTAGAAATAAATATTTTTATTCTAATAAATTAAAATAGAGAAATTACTAATTAAATAAACTGGAGAGAACACACACTTAATCCAAACATGAATACATTAATAAAAAAAATAACAGTTACATAATTAATTAAAAATTCTTGGATAAATAAGAGTCTCTTGAACAAAAAAATTAAAGTCTCTATCGGGGTCCTATTATACGTATATTTTTACGAGTTGTTTGCAAAATGGTTTGTCACCAATTTAGTCACAATCAGGAATAATAAAGTCATAGCTTACCGGTAAGTTTAGTGAAAAAGTTGTAGCTTACTATGCATAGTTTTTTGGGTTAGAATGAGCTCGGCCATTGGTTATTAGTTGATCTTGTAGTCTATTCTGAAGGCTAGTCACAGAAGCTTTTCTAGTGTCCATCTTCTTAACGATGTCAGCTAAAGCCCCAGTCTACTCCCGCATGAAGGATTATTTCATCGTGAAGTGGTCTTGGATTTAATAATCCAAAACCAGCCAAAGGAAAAAACAGACAAAACAAGACGTTCGTCAAACTCGTCTCTGCCTTTTATACTAGAGGCCCAGTTTTCAGACTTCTGCACATGTTATTATCATGGCGTTTAGGTTCATAATCTTGTACATTCTTTATCATTTTTCAATTACAAAGTGTTTATTTTTTTCAGCATAATTCTGCCAACCTCAATTAGCTAAAATATTTTTCTTTTAGCTTATCTTTTTACTTTTTGAATTCTTGTATTTATCAGGATTAGTAATCTGCATGTCTTTTGTTCTCTCCAATTTCTACTTTTATTTTTAATTATGTAAAAAAATATAAAAGACAATTTTAACTTTCACTGTATGTTTTTTTTTTTTTTTAAAAAAAAAAAATACTAATAAAAAAAATTAAGTTTACTCTTTTTTTTTAGCTTTTACCAAATGCCAATATATTTGTACCATATATAAATAAACGGTACAATATATATATTCAATACTCTATTCCTAACATTTTTACAAATAATAAATTCTTGCATATTGTTGGCCTCATTATAACTAAAAAAAAGGCATGGATAAGTAGATGGAAGACTTCAGAAAAAGTTTTAGAAAAGGTGAAATATTTAAAAAAAAGTAGTAAAAATAAAGTAGAGATAATTTATATAATAAAACAAGTGAACCTAATATTTTTATTAAATTCTCTACTATTCCTTTTACTAAGTAAACTTCTCTCATACACTCAAGCATAAATGGCAACATGTAATTGTGAAGGACACATAGGATTGTTCAATATGGAAGGCTAAACTTTTAAAGGTACACCAGTTCCAGCTTTTATCAACTAACAATTTGAATTTATTTTTATTCAAAATGCATGGATATTATATATAAAAAAATTGCTAATACAATTTTTCTATAACTTACTTATTATAATGAATAGTATGTGAATTAACAATACTGATAATAATTGGAAAAGTTATGCTGAACTGTTTAATTAAATATTTTACCGACTCTCATTTGATAAGTTTTTTATTTTTATTGTGTAAAATAAGGTTGAAACAGAGAAATTATTCATTCTAATACTTTACATTATTAGAATAGCTATGTATACCAAATTACCTTAGAATTCACACCTATAAGTGAGTGATAGAATGCATGACTTAATGATATTTGATAATTATTTATCAGAAATGTGTATCAGCATGGATGACCAAATAACCCTGATCTTAATAATTTGTTAAACTTTATTAAATGCTAGAAATTTTAGGTGAAACAAAGTTGAAAATAGCATGAATCATAAACATTATTCGGATGATCTTGTTGAGCATTGGAGATTTTATGACAAACCAATTGATTCAAATATGGGCAAAAACTGCTTGTAATGTCCATTAGAAAGCCCTAAGAACATTGGAGATTATTGCTGTTTTGCCAAATTCATGTTTATCCTGCAGGAGTATGATTATATGTTTTAATGTTTGTTTATTCATCATTATCATCGTGAGCTATGTGCACATTTCTACTTTTAAAATTTCAAGTATAAACTAAAAAAAAAGAGAGGAAAGGGAAACTTTTATTTTAATGATAGAAGGTTTGATATGTATTTCTTCCCATTGCATATGATAAATAGGTAGAATTTCTTTTATTTTTAGTTTGATATTAACTTGATTTATTATTATTATGTATTTATATCCCTAATCCCCTCTAGAATGTCTCGGAGATTTTAGTATAAATTATACCAAACTGGTATTATTTTCTTTTGCTGATTATGTAAAAATGTTATATTCCCATGCTCATGTTATTGGTGCAAATTGAATGCTTTATCATTATTCATTAGTTGGTAATGATAAATAGATGCACGAAAATATTTATGCCAATATTGTTGAATGGTCAGGCTTACTTGATAGTATTTACATTAATTTAAAATTCTATGTTCATAATTTTTCATAGATATTATAGATTCATTTATAATTTAATTAATGCTAATATAACATTTTATTGTCTGATATGATTTCGAAAATATTCCATACATGGTCATTAGTTTGCATGGGTGTTCGCTGTCATAAGCTATTTTATAAGAGTTAGATTTATGATTACTTATTTTTTCTATCGGTTTGGTTGATGCTATGCGTTAAAGAGTGTGAAAATTTAAGAGTTTATCTGTTTATGGATTTGTTTTATATGAAATGCATTAAATACCTTTTGAGTGAAGAGGCAATTGAAGGGATAATCATGCTATTCAGATTGAGTAATGCTCTCTTTAGTTACTTACCTATTCAGCCGTGGCTGGTGGTATATTTTCTTATTTGTTAGTATGCAATGTGATAATTATATTCCTTAAGGTGAAGTGGTAGGTGCCCCATTTATACATGATAAGTTGGCTGGTTTCCGCACCATTTATGTCAGAGAAGTTGGTAGTTATTATGTTGATGAATTAAGTTGATGTTTAGAGTCTTGTTAACCATCATGCGCCCGTATATGAATAGTTATTTGTTATTATTGTGCTCTCCCTCTTTATTCCGCATAATTATCGTCATGTAGTATATGTTAATTATTTCAGATAAATGTTTTATGATTCCTGTAATATACTTGAAGTTGGATTAATAATTTAATGATTGGCTCATTGTATCATCTATATAGTGAAGTTTATTCATTCCACAAGTAAAACGATAGAAAACATAATCAATAAATGCATTATGATTGTGAATTTATAAATGCACACACATTCTGAGATATGATAAACTTAGAGATATTGACGGAGACAATTGCTGGAATTGTAAGTTCCAAGTAGCTGTCAAATCATATCACTTACATTATCATTATTTCATTTATTATTATTATTGGCAATTCACCCCTCCCCCCCAGTATGAATGTAATATCGGATTACAAAATTTTACTGTATTTAATGTTAATTTTAATAAAATTATTACTTAATTTTATATAGTGAGTATAAATTTATGGACATACGGAAATAATTTCTATGGCATTAGTTGATTATTTGATACCACTTTTCTTAGTTCATTGAGAGCACAGAATGAGAATAGATGATATAAACATTGGTATGAAAAGATATAATTATTTTGTATTGTTAATAGTTTAATAAATAGAGTTGTAAATAATATTGAAATAATAGATACTTCAAATATTAAGTGTATAGGATTTATGTAATTTAAATGTTGTTTAGTCAAGCTTGTAGTTAATGCGAAATTAATGTTAAATCATCATCGATTTGTTTGTAAAAAAATGTGTCTTGTAATAAATGTTTGTTGAAGTAAGATTCCCTCTTAATTACTTTGCCGTGTACATTCGATTGACTATTTCTACACACACATATGTTCAACATAATATAATATAATATTTGTCAGTTTAATATTATATGCAATCTATCTAGATAACACTAAATTAATTGATCCAAACATTGTATAATGCCAAGATATAGATTTTAACTTGTTTAAAATAGATAAAGATGTGAGATAAAAATGCACCCGATCTCTATCATTGTCCATCCTTTATTTCATTGCAATAATTGTCAGTTTCACAATAGTTCCTC
This sequence comes from Epiperipatus broadwayi, assembly GCA_028023455.1. Taxonomy (NCBI): domain Eukaryota; kingdom Metazoa; phylum Onychophora; class Udeonychophora; order Euonychophora; family Peripatidae; genus Epiperipatus; species Epiperipatus broadwayi. The sequence continues at coordinate 236,376 of JAQFVV010006784.1, forward strand.
GTTACTTAATTATCATCTTATAATAGGATTGACATATTATTTATATAATAGAGCCCTGAGATTATTTCATCATTTAAATAAACATTGGTAGAGCTGTGCAATCTAAATCAAATGTCTATAGATTGATTATTGTTACAGTGATTCCCAAACATATTAAATAAGTGGTGTGATTGGTCTGGCATGTACTTGGATGGTGGGAGAATTGAACATATCATGATTCTTGATTTAATCCATGAATCGCTTTCTTTTGATAACTTAAGTAAGTACTTATAATATAACTAAATACACATTATATAATAATATTATTTATAAATGCTTCTCTCACCCCATTTGCATTCTAGATGACCATGAGACCCTATAACTCCCAACTGAGCTAAGCTGTAGATTAATACTATAATACAAGTCATATTCATGATTAGAGATGCAACCTAAATTATAAATTTTATTCTATCTTGTATAGAATTAGCACCTGGACATTTATATGTCTATAAGGTGGTGTAGGTGTAGATTGAAGGTTACAATATATATATATATATATATATATATATATTCGAAAAACAATACAATAATTAATACAGTAAAAATTTTTTAAAAACAAATATCTACTATAATTTAATAGAAATACACTTTCAACTATCTAAGTAGTCGTTATCAACTATATTCAAATTCTATTACAAAAGACCATTAAGCATTATATAATTTTGAATTTAAAAAAAATATTATAAATTAAACATTTAAAAGGAGGACTGATTAATATTTTATTAATTCTGGTTTTGAAATTGAAACCAGCATGTGTTTATGTTACAATAGATATACCAATAATTATAAAATTCCACCATCTATTTTGATTAAAATAATTTTTTTAAATTAACACTTGTATAACATATTTTAATACAAAATCTACAAAGTTGTTTTTGAAAAGATTAAGGTGAATTAAAGGAGTCATTAACATTTTTTCACTCAAGATAAAAAAAACTTAATTTTAATTACTGCATCTTTTTGTGAGTTTTACCTGGACTATAAAAAGGTTGGAAAAAGATTAGGGAAGAGTTTTACAGATTATGACCATGATTACTATGAAGGTATTATTGAAGGCAAAGGTCAGTGAATCCTGCTACTGCTACTAGTGCTACATTGGAGGAGTTATTTCATATAAACCAGGGCCAAAAATTCTATGGTTCATTAGTCTGTATATTTGTATACTAGATGGTATGCCTGAAGTCAAACAAATTCTAGACTAAGTGGAGTTGACTGTATGTATGCCAACCGATACTGTATTATATATTTCCCAAAGATGGCAATAAGCTAATTTATTGTTTTAAAAGGAATTAGATTACCAAGAGATTACCATGTTATGTATGCAGTTTTATCAATATGCAGAAAAATACTAAGGTACTGCATTATGTATATAAAATACTTACATACAACAGCTGGTTTTAAAGATAAAAAATTTTTGACTAAATTATTTAACTAAAACTAGAATAGTGAAATAAAATAATAAATTCCCATTTCCAGTTTTATTTATTAAAAGTGAAACTCAGACATTTTCTTTAGTAAAAATAATGATTGTTAAAATCTCTAATTTAAGATAAACACTTTCACTGAAAAAACTTTTTTTAACTGAACAGTTTCTTTATTGGCCAAGTGAATTAAATTTTCAGCAGTAAAACTATATTCATCTTTTAATATTATATTCATTTTAGTTTCATTTGTAAAAAGTATATTAATCATTTGTCAGATTATGAAAGTGAATGAAAGTTTTTCCAAAAATAAATTTCTATTTATAGTTATAAAAATATTGGATAGTAAAAGACCTAGAAAGAAAGTTTGTAACAAATTAGAAAGTGCTGTCGATGTCATTGATTTTTTTTCCAATTTATCTTCATGTAAAAGTAAAGAATGTTATACTAAAATCTTACTATTGTTCTAAAATAATTATATTTCCAGCATATTTTATCAACATACATTATGATATGTAAAAAAATACAAACAAAATACTCTAAAACCTTCATTTTTGTTTGAAAATCAAATAAAGAGCTTGGGGCAATGAAAATTGTTGACAGGTATCAAAATTATTGTTAGCACTGGTTTTTTTTCAATATACATTCATGTAAAAGTAAATATTTTTTTTACTAAAATCTTATTATTTTTTTAAAATAATTTAATTTTCAGCATATTTTATCAAAATAATTTATAACATGTACAAAAAATAATAAAAAGTATTCTAAAGCATTCATTTTCATTTTGAAAATCAAAACAAAGAAGTTGGAAAACCAACCAATCAGCATCTAGGAGAGCCTGCCTTCTCCCATTGTTGTAGCTTCTTATGTCAATATTATTGATTTTTTACTTGTAAAATAATTCTAAATAGGGAAGCATCTCATGGTACTTTTTAAGATTTAAAATAAGCGTAAAAACACTACAGTAATGTAAAAAATGATGGTTTTCAAGCAACTTGAAGCCGTGAATGAGAATCCTCAGTTGTATTTTGGAAAAAGGTAAAACAACATCTAAAAACAAAGGATTGATTTATAAATGATTTTATTTTGAAATTTTAAAAAAAGTAAACTCAGAAAATGTTATTGTAAATAAAGAAATTAAAAGCCAAAGGTTTTTTTTTTAAAAAAATAGCTTTTCAATTTGAATCTCATGATAATTTTCTTTTTTTTTTAAAAAAAAAAGAAAATTTTTTTAATCATTAGAAATAATGAATTAATTATTAACTTTGATCCATACTATCTATTGGTTTATATATATATACATGTTAATTTATCACAATTCACATATGTAATTTTAGTTTATCCAGCACATCTGTGCTTATGTAGGTGAATGTCATGTAAACACATATATTTTAAAATTAATCATGCTTTATGAATTATTAAAATGAATTATTGAATTTTGTTATTAGTTTATCCAAATCCTGATATGTAATTCTTTTATACATGCAAGTCTGTGTGCTGATATATAGGTGTTTTATGTAAACCCAAATCACAATGTGATGACTTATATTTTATATATTAATTAAAATCAGAATGTTAATTTTTATTTATAGCCATATTATATCAACCTTAATTTCATTTTAATTTAATTGTTATTAATAAACTTATAGTTGATTGTTTAAATTATTCCAGTAAATTCATTTAATCCTAAAATATTATAACTTATTATATGTTGTATAATATATCTTGCTCACAGTAACAATTATAGAGCTTTAGCTCACTGAGCTGAATTCATACATAACAGTCTGTTATTTAAAGGGTTTGCATTTAATGTTTATGGAAATTCATTTGAAGATGATTTCATTATTTTTCTAATGCTGGATGGTACAAAGGATATATTATTTAAAGTCTATGCATAACATTTCATTTTAATTATTTATTTAAAAATTAAGTTCATTGTTGGTCAGTGCATGAATGGTACTACATAGCCAAAGCATTGATGATCACCTTTTTTTAATATCCCAGCATTATTTTTTAAATTATTATATTCTTATGGATTAGCACTTAAGTTTGTGCATCAAAATTATTGTTTAAATAATCTGTCTCAAGCTGAAAAAGGCAAATATTTAGCCAGGTTTGTAGTAGACTTATTTCAAATCCAGTCACAAGATTGACTTTGAGTTTTATTTGTTGATCATTCATGATGATGAATGGTTATTGTTTTTGTATAAATCTGGTGAATTTATAGTTAGTTCTGTGCTTCTCAAATTCATGCCTAATTTCTTTTATATTTAATTTTGTTTGTTTATTTGGAGATGATGACAGGTTTTCTCATCTCATCATAATTCACTCCAGACATTGTACTTTTACAATACATATGTATATCACAATAATTATATCTTAATTTATTGGGTAAATTTCATTTATGTTTCAAAGCATACTCTATTGATAAAAAAAACAATGATTACATCAGTAAGATAGGGCTTACATGTAAGCACAAGCTGTTCCTGTGTCTAAACAGTTCTTCTGGGCATAAGTTTGTTAAGATATATAGGGGAGAAAAAGCTCTTTCTTGAGCTCTTTATGTTGTGTTTTTGCTACTCTTAAGGCATCGAAAGTTGCCTGAATTAAGCTTGTCCAATTTTTTCAAAAATATACATTATGTTGATGGACCCCCATCATGTGTGTCATGCTGGTTTGGGTGTATTGTGTTCTTCTATCTCTTTTCCTGTTTTTCAACTATAGGGCTGATTTTAGTTTAAATAGTGACCAAGTTGCAGCAAAAATATCTGGTGATGCTAGCATGTTCGCCCTTTCTTTTATTTTTTCTAGCTTGTGGTGGAATGTGTTGATGTTTTGTTTTGCATTGTAATCAAAATTGAATTTACATCTGGAGTATCAATATGCATACAAGCTATAAGTGGAATTTGATATTCACCAAATCTATTATTTAGCAGTAATAATTGGCTGTAATGATTTTTACCATTGCTACTAAATGAAAACAAAAATTATAAAATATTACAATAGAACTATTAAAAAAATTAATATAAAATAATAAATAAGTAATATTCTCTTATAGTATTATAAATTAATTTTTGTGAAATATGTAGTTATCATCTTTTTCCCAAATTAAAATGTTTTTCTATTTCAACAATATTATTTTTACATTCTTTTGCCGACATTGGTTTAATGTCCTCATTATCTCTTTATTCCTCAATTTAGTACAACAACACACCACCTGTTTTTGCTCTATTTAGACAATTTTACTTTATTCTGTTTTAGATAAACATACATTTTTCATCAAACTACATTCTTCATCAAAAATTTATTTTATTTTATATATATATATATAAAATAAAAATATATATATAAAAAAAAAAAGATCATTTAAAAGGACAAAATTGATACGTCATATTATTAAGATTCTTTGGTATTATTTTTTTATAATATCGGTTTTATATTAAATTTAAGAGAAAATAACTTCTAAAGTGTATCCAAAAATAACTCTTAAAGTGCATCCAAAAAATAATATTTTGTGTCCCTTTTCTGCTGATAAATTTCTGATTTTCTTCTTCTTCTGGCAGATAGATTATCGCTAAGGTTATTTTCAATTTCTGTTCACAACTTTAGTGCTTCAATAAAATAAGATTCTCTAGTTAGACATGCAAATATAAACAAATTATATTAAAGTGTTTGTGATGCTATAATAAAGTTATGCTTTGAAATGTAAAAAGTAGATTACTAGAAGTTTAAATAATGTGTTTCATTATTACTATTACTAACTAGTTAATAGAAAAAAAAACCTTTTTATTTAATGGATTGCATTATCTGCTCATTATATAAGTTAAAATAATAATTAGTTATAATTCAAAAAGAATGAGATTATGTAGAATTTAAATAATATACATGATCTATTTACAAATAAAGAAAACAATTAACATTACATAAAAATTAAACAAAAGATCATATAAAGCCTAAAGGTAACAACATAGTTCCTGTTTATATTTGTATGCTTATGTTATACAAAATATAACACATTAAGAAAAAATTAAATTAGCAGTAACTTCTCTATTATATAATGAAAATGTTATAAGAGGTTAATTAACATCTGTGTTAATACTATGAAAAAATTTAGGTACAGCAGTGAATATAAAGCATTATATTCTGAGTCCATTAAAATAGTTTATACTTGCTTGTATACATTTATTTTATATTAACATTTTATAATAACCAAATCACAGTTAAATAACCAAAGATTATTGTTTTTTTTTTTACTTTTATTAACCAGATGATATTTTTTAACTTTTACTTGTCCATGGGAGTTAGATGATTAAATGTGCCAAAACACATAATATTGCCTTAATAATTTATATATCATCAATTATATTGTAATTATTGAAAATAAAATAATATTATCAATTTCATTATTTATAATATTGTCAATAATTTTGTACACATCAATTATTGAACAAAGAAAATATGGTTCATTATTTTGTAGCAAATATTTTCTTAAAATATCACTAAAAGAATTAAGTTAAAATTGTTGCATATTAAATTATCCGAAGAATCAAAAAATTAAGATTTGTTAGTATATTAGAATTGTTTTAGAAAGAAGGGAAATTTATTATATTTTTTATTAAGTTAAATGAAAGATGGCTGAAAAGAACTCACTGGAAAAAAGTAATAACTTTGAATTCATGGTTTTTTTTTTTTGCTTTAACCAAAAATAACAGTGAATACATTTTTTTTCATTTTAATGCAAATCACTGTTGTCATTTCTTTTATTCCTTTTGTTGGTAGCCAAACAGAAAAGAATAAAAAATGATGAAAAATAAAAAAATTAAAAGCGATGCTACAAATTATTTTTTGCAATTTAAGAAACATTAAAATTTTTGTTGAAATATTAATCAACTGGTAACAGGTCTTAGATTGAAAACTTCATGAAAGAAATCAAAGTCACAACTGTAAATATACAATATAAATCTTTGATTAAAATGCAAATGAATTTATCTATAATTTTTACACTTGTTTATTTTTTTCTGTAAAATTATTAAATATGTATTTTGAATATATATGTTAAATATTTATATTATGTTTTAGCAGCACTTCCATAATATGCTATAAATATGGGAACTAGACATTCCTGAAAGTGCTTAGCCTTTATATTTTGTTTATTTTATAGCTTCACATTTTCTGTGTTTTAATGAAGTATAAACATTATTTGGTTATATGTGAAGTATAATTAATTATTTAATTAAATAGAAATTATTTAACTGAATATTTATATTAACTGAACCCACTTCTTGTCAAAGTTTTCTTTGTTTGGAAATCTGATAATTATTGTTCTCTGATAATTTATATGTTAGATAATTTTCATTTCTAAACTTAATGCTCTTTGAGAAAATCTTTAAAAATATAGAGAAATAATCAATAATAAATGGAATTTGGTTAAACATAAACAGAAAAAAAAACAATGACTGTTTTAGATGAAGAAATGGCTGGTAAAGAACTAAAAAAAATTAAAACAAACTTGCTAAGTTATGTCATTTTCATAATTGGATATAATGCATTGGGAGAGAGGCAGATAGCTATTATAGAAGGGAGTGTAAAAGCTGTAGTTCTCTATCTATACATAGAATCAACTAAAATAGTTACAGTTGAACATCTTTAGATGCTTTGAGGTGTTAAATAGAAATTAAAATACACATATAAAGAAACCAATCAGGCAACATAAAACAAATGAGGAAATGAAGAGTTGATGGATATCAATTAGAGTAAGAGGTTTGAAATTCATTAAGTAAATTCATGAGGTAACTCCCAGGTGTAACATAGGATATATAAGTATCAAAAGGGTCATTGTTATTCTTTGTCCATTAATATTTTAGAATTCCTTCATTAATATTTTAAAATTATTCTAAAATCATTTTTAAAAAGACAGATGATATTTTTTGTTATGCTGCCTAAGAAGAAGAAATTATCATATGATCACTATCTCATACTAGCACATAATTGTTATTAAACAATTCAAAACAAAGCAAAACTCTCCATATAGTAGTGCCATCTTGTGCTAACAAGAGCAATCAATGGATGCCAGAAGGCTTGTGCATAAAATCCCTATCTAGTGCCTACTCATCCAATATCCCCAGACTAGTTTCTGGTTTGTGGCCTTCATCAGTGAGGAGCCTTGGATCTGAGAGCACTGCACCTAGATCTTAGGATCTAATGCAACCCTCCAGCACCCACCTTTTAACTTTATTTAACTACAAAACTATGAGAATGAAATTGAAAACACAATTAATATTTTCAATCAAAGCTCAATATCTTATATAGTCATATGGGTCTGAACTCAATTCAGCACCCATACATTTTGGTGTCTTTGGCTCTTTATAAACCATAGCCACCACTATCCTATTAGGCAGGATTGGTGTTAAATGACTAAACATCACATGATCACTATTTCATACTAGCACATAATTGTTATTAAACAATTCAAAACAAAGTAAAACTCTCCATGTAGTAATGCCATCTTGTGCTAACAAGCCAGAAACTAGTCTGGGGATATTGGATGAGTAGGCATTAGATAGGGATTTTATGCACAAGCCTTCTGGCATCCATTTATTGCTCTTGTTAGCACAAGATGGCACTACTATATGAAGAGTTTTGCTTTGTTTTGAATTGTTTAATAACAATTATGTGCTAGTATTGAAACGAAAACCTCCAATCCCTTTCCGTTTCACCAGCAACCTAATGACCTACTCGTCTGAACTAGTTTCGAACCTAAAATGTAAAAATGTCATATGTAAAAATGTTATATATAAGTCGAGTGGGAAAACTTTGCTATAATGGCCGCTTAAATTGCATCATCCATTTACATACGAAAACACGCTATAATTAGACAGGTTTGATAAAGTTATAGCGGAGAAATGCTCATAATTTATTATAAAAAGTTTTATTAATTTTCAGTCAATTCTTAATTATATTCGCTATTATATTCGTATGTGGATGGATAAGTTAAACATTGGACTGATATATATATATTTAAGTTTAAATAAAGATCCTGTAAAACATTTTATTTAAATTATATTTAACGGTTTTCTGATTTAATGTTTTACATATATAATTGAAACTAAAGTATTTTCTTTAAATTTGCTTTTTTTTTAATTATAGACAAATAATATTGTAAAAACAAATATGTTAAAAGTTATTTATTTCAGTAAAATAAAAATCATCCGTTTGTAATTAAAAATGAGAATTTTGTGTAAACAAGATATCAATTAGTGACTGCACCCCGGGTAAAAAGTAAAATCTAGTTTACTGATTGATTTTTGTTTGCAACAAAAGACTTTATCATTAAATCAGAATACCGTTCCTTCTGCTAAGCTTTAACATTCTTTAACACCTAAAAAGGAATTTAATTAATGAAACTGAATCAAATTATATAATTTATATATTTTAATAATTTTAAGTAATTAAATGTAACACCTCGGAGACGTTATCTGTTGCAGAAATTGGATTATATTATTTTATTTAATTAAAAGTCAATTGGTCCCGAGGCTAATGAAATTCCAAAAAGGTGTTAAAGTTTAGTCGAAATGTATAAATAGGGCTTATTTTAAGCGGGAAGATATACTCCATCTTGCTTTTGAAGAGCTATTACTATCCAAGTCAAAATTGTTTAATTTTACCATGTCTGGCTAAAGTCAGGCAAGAATTGCTGCAATTCCCGTGATGGAACACCGAGTTCAATCCATCAAATGCCGAAGCAACAACCACACCAAATAAAAGATGTCATAAGCCACTAAAAGAACTTGCCTTCGTTCCAACACCATTTTAAATCATCTCGCAACTGAATAAGAACATGCCATAAGCCGCCAAAGAACTCACCTTCGTTCCAGCTCGAATATCTCCAGTTCAGCTATAGGAGAACTGTTTTAATATTATTTAAAATCGCAGAGCTCTGTGTGAATTTCAACAACAATCATTATTTCTTCAAAATCAGGTTAGCTAACCATATTATTGTAATTTCTTTCTAAATTATTTTCCAAATAATATTGTAAATTCTCTAAAATGAAATACTTTTGCAAACTTCTTTATTAATTCAATATTGTAAACTCTGTCTAAATCGTATTTGAAATCTATAAATGAAATATTTTTGCTAAATTTCTTTGTTAATTAATATTTTGCTATATAATTTAATCACTGCAGTTATATTTTGCTTTTCTTTTGCTTATTTTTAATTATTGTTAATTATGCCTATGTTTCGAAACAGCATGCATTTAATTACCAATATGTTTTTTTAAAAAGATATCATTTAAAATCTCCGTATTATTATTTATATAGCGTCATTTCGTGCGCTGTTTTGAAACCCAAATTCATATTTTTGTCATTTAGTAAATTAATTAATATAAATATAAAATGTGGCTTTTCAACCTTTATTTTGTTACTAAAGATTAAACTAGCCTGGAGTGCAATCATAAGTATATTTTTTTAGTTAAGTATTTGTAAGTCCCCTATTAAATATACTTTTCCATCTTTTAAAAGTTGAGTAGTTATAGATAACTAAAGAGATTGAATGGGATAAAGTAAAGTTTGTAGCTATATATTCCTGTCAGTAGCATATCGTATTTCTCATGCTACAGAAGAGTTGGCTCTTTTGATCAAGCTGATGATCTAGTGTTCATTTAATATATGATCTTTAATTTATAATATCCTTCGGCTTGGCGGATGTGGGATTTATTAATATTTTCTCATTGTGCTGTTCTTTTTGATATATATATAAGATGGAGCCACGGTGTTGCCAGCACATCTTCTCTTATGGGTAGTGCAGTAGCGAAGTCTGAGCTATGGGCCAGATTAGCACGTAAGTCCCCCGCCTCTGAACCAAATAAAGGTTCCCCATTAGCAGCATGACGACCGGTTATTGGGTAAACCGTTGTTTGTCACAAAAACCCTAAAACTATTCTTCCATCCGCAGAGCCACTTTATTATTATACTTTACTTGTGCCTAGCATATTAGTAAAATCGTTATAGCCAACTCTTTCCTCCCTAATATGCAATCTTTGGCATTGAACCGAAGCATTCTTGAAAACCCGTTCGATCTTAAGCTATCTGGGATGCTTTATAAGCCCATAGTTAATATATAAATTGATTATAGTCAGATGTATTAAGTTTCACTCCAGACTTGGTTTGATTTTACGTAAAAGAGCCACTCGAACTGATTATAAAAGGACATAACAAATAAGTTAATGTAGTGATTAGTTGTATAGCAGGATATTTGGCTCCATTAAATCATAGCCACAAACCTATTTGCCAACATCAATTATTGTTCAAATAGTCTAGAGAATGTTACTTTATAAATGAAATGCCTGTGTGCATTTGCCAACAACAATTGTCAATAAATATATTTTAATTCATCATATATCAGTTTCTGTCTCATTATTAAATCAATCCAATTCACTAATTGCCCATAAGTATTCATTAGTAAAGCCCCTATTATTTAAATATGTTAGATTTTATCCGTGGAATGTCTAGTATTTACGTTGTTTATATATATGTTTAAGTCCATGAGTCTTATTGTTTTCTCCGATTTGCTAGTGGGCCGGATGAAGAATTAAATCTCGTGTGCTACCATTGTTATGTTATCCATTGGGTGTTAGATCTGGTGCTTGGAGAGTGGGTTCGAATCCAGGCTGGTCCCTGACCTAAATCTCGGGCTTGACTGGGTTTGAAGTACATTTTGTGAGTTCCAGCTCGTGTTAGATGGATAAGCATGTTTTGACTGGCACATAGGTTTTTTTTCCCCACGTTTGGACGCCCAAATCATGGGGCTTGTAACTCATTTCCACCCCTGAAGAGATTATGGAGTATATATATAATTCTTTTGGTCAAAATTAATGATTTTGAGTCAAATTTTTTTTGAATAATGTATATATGTAAGATTTTTTTTTCCGCGTTTGGACGACCAAGTGAGGCTTCGATGTAAACACCTACATACCTTGAGTTATGGACTTTTGTGTGTATATAGCAAAAAAATTTATTAAATTTATTTTGTGTCTTTCCTGTTCACTAGTGACTGGCGCCCGAGGATGATTGATCAAGTTATAAGTCATCCTCTTATAAATTTGTCATTAGGGAGCAGAGAAAAGAAATTTAGATTAAAAGAAAAGGGGGGTCTCATTGTTTTATCAAAGTATTTTTATGAATTGGAGTGGTTTAAAATGAGTAAGAAATATATATATATAAAAGTAACGTCAAATTAACCAAAAGTTAAAAGGTTTGAAATTGGTGCAGACGGGTCAAACGGAATTAGGTCATAAAACTATTTAAGTATATATATGTATATATATAATAAAAAAAACAGCTGGAAGAAGAGACCGGGGGTGAGTTGAGTTTTTATTGAGTCATTTTTAATATTAAAATATGTGTTATACTTTAGATATATAGAAAAAAAAAAAGATTTTTTTTTAAATTTTTCGTATATTTTATTAAAGCTAAAAAAAAAGAAGGGATTTTTTTTAAATAAAAAAAGAATTTCGTATATTTTATAAAATAAAAAGTAGGGACACAAATTTTTTTTTTAATTGATTATATGTTGGACGGGCATCAAAATGGTGTGGGCTTATAGATATATTAGTGAGTTAGGCATAGAGTTGGGATGGAAGTGAACGAGTTGTTCTTGAAGGGGGAGAGCAGCAAACAGCCGTATTAAAAGTATAAAAGTTTTAAAAATCAAATATTTAGTAGGCGTAATAATAATAACTTTGAAAGGAATATATAGTATACAGAATGAACAAAGAAACAGAAGCAATGAGCAGTGGGGAAGAGATAAAAGTAGGAATGGAGATGAAAGGTGGAGGTATCATGTTGAGATCAGGAAGAGAGATTAATGAGTACAACAGCAGTATGGAAGAAATAGAAAGGGAAGATGGTATGAGTCAGGATAGAGATGAGGGTGCACAGAAAACTATAGCTATGCCAGAGAATTTAGTTACAGAAATATCGGAACAGATACCGATAAAGGAGATTAAACAGGAAGGCTGGGATTTTAACTGGTTGCTGAGACAGCTTAGACAGGATGCAGAGGAAAGGGATCAGAAAAGAGAGGAATGGAATAAAAAAATGGATCAGAAAATGGAAGAAAGGAATGAAAGATACAGACAGAAAATGGAGCAAAGGGATCAGAAAATTGACCAAGGATTTGAGGCCCAAATCAAAGAAATTAGGCCATCAGTCAGTGGCCAGCAGAAATATAAAGTTACGGGAGAATTCAAGGAAATGTTACAGACTAGTCAAGTGGAAAATAATCAAGATAGGGTTATAATTAAAGAAGTTAAGACCTTAGTAGAGAAGGTAGAATGTCAAGAAAAGAATTTGATAGATAAGGTTTATAACGTTGGTGCAGAATTTAACAACAAATTCCAAGAGTGTGAAGATGCCCAAAGGGAGATCAGAGAGGAAGTATATGAAATAAAAGAAAACCTGCTACAAAGAAGTCAAATAGCCAACAAAGAAGAAAACATTATCACAGCATGTATTCCAGAATTGAGAGATGTAGCAGAAATGAAAGAAGAGGCAGAAAAAGAAAGTAAGGAAAGCAACTTTGCTAGTGATTACCAAGATAAAAGACTTAATAGACATGAGATAGTGCAAGTTATTGGCCAGACTGAAGATGATACTGAAAATGATTTTAGGGAGGGGGAAGCCAAAATCGATCAGCAAAGCATCAAAATCAAAGGAAACGACTTTTTAAACGAGCATAAGTGCCAGCTTAATTATGAAAATAGCATGTTGTCCCGGTATGAAGAACAAGTTGGGTTGGAAAAGGATGAATCCCAAGAGACGCAAAATCAAAGCAAGGAATGTGAAAAAGCACTTACTAGAGAAAGTACCACTAAAAATGAAAATAATGTAAAATGTACACAAGCAATAATAAACGGGAGTAATATTAATAATAGAAAGCATCTAAACACCCCATGCCAAGAAACTCCTATAGAAAATCCTAGCAAATTATCTGTAGCAGACCAGGAACCCAAGTTGGAAGAAAAGGATTCCGAGCTGCATAATGAGATACGAAGTTTGACAATGCACCCTAAGAGATCTCCTGTGAGGTTGAAAGACAAAAATGAAAGCTATGAATGGATAACCGATGATGATGAAGGTGAATGGACAACTGATGATGATGAGGATGGTATGCTGGGACGTTGTTTCAACCCCGGCGTGGAGTTACTCCTTAAACTACCCCCAGATCCTATTTAAATTGTTAGTTATTTTTGTGAGTGATTTGATCACTCTCTATATATTATACACTCTATATTTTATTTATATACCTTATATATATATGATACACTTTATATTTATTTACATACCCTTTATATTGTTATTATACACATTACATTTTATCTATATACATTTTATTTATTATATACTTTATATTTTATCCATCTATTATCTATATACCCTTTTATATATTTATTACACGCATTATATTTTATATATATATTGTAACGTTTATTTATATACGTTACAAATATATTGGCATTGGGTAAAAAAACTAAAAGATAAAAGTGGATTTAAAATTTTGTTGAGTAATTTTTTTTTTAAAAAAAAAAAACGTACAATGAGGGTTGAATTATTCTTCTTATTTTTTTTTTTATGTGATTAGTAATAAAAGTAATTGGAGAGAACAAAAGAATTCCAAAAGCAAGTAAAAAAGATAAGCTGAAAGTAGAAATACTCAAATTAATTAAAGATGGCCTAAAACTTGAAGAAAATAAAGACTTTATTACATAAAATTTATAAAGACTGGATAAGATTAAAAAGGCATGGTACTAGCATGCACAGATGTCCTGAAAACTGGATATAAAAAGGAGGGATCCGGTTGAAGGAACATCTTGTTCGTTTTGATTCTCTAGTTGGTCTTGCATAACATTGATATATCCAAGATCGCTCTTCGCTGAAGGAATTCGGCATGTCGCAGTGAACCGGAGCTTTTGAAGACATCGGACCTAATGATGTACACCAGGAAAAGCCTTCATGACCGACTGGGGAAATGGACCACAAGATCAAGCAATAACCAAAAGGCCGAGCTCATTATAACCAAAAAACTATGCATAGTTATCTACTACTGAATTCATGAAACTTACCGGTAAGAATAATTATCCTGATTGTGACAAAGTTAACTATTTAAAACTACTCGTAAAAATATACGTATAAAAGAATCCCGATAGTGACTTTAATTTTTCTATATGAGAGACTCTTATTTAACCAAGAACTTTTTGTTTATTTTAACTGATATTTATATTTTCTGGATATTTCCCACCTGAATTAAATGTGTTCTCTCCAAGGTATTAATTAGCTACTTAACATGAAGTATTTTAGTTTGTCAAAATTAAAAATATTTCTAATATCAATTCTCATTTGTGCGTTATTAATAATAGTTATTATTTTTTATTATTAAATTTATTTTTAGTGTAATAAGATTTAAACATAAGTTACCTTTGCCAATATGTTTCAATACGCCCAGGACTAATAATCGTAAAAACCATTAATTCTCATTACGGTAGAATTACCGCCCCTTAAAAAAAAATTAATAAAAATCTTTTTATTTTTTTTTGTTTTACAACTTGTGAGAGGTGCTGGCAACATATTTCAGCAGATTCTTAGGAATTCTGGTGCCCATATTAAATAAAATTAAAAGTTGATTTTGTCAATAGCACAATTCGTAACAATTAATAGGCTGAAGTTGATCAGGAAAAATAGCTGTGTTTTTAGAATAGAAATACAACTTTCTTCTTTTTTGACATAGCTTGATCAACTCACGCGCAGTTTATATTAGCGTGTAAAGGCCAAGTAATACGAAAAACGTTATAATATATATATAAAATATATATAAAACATATCCATTATTTTGACAAAGAGGTATACTCATTTGGGTATATATCTGTTTAAGTTTAAAATATTTACTAATAACCAATAATTTCATTATGTGTATTGATAATTGTTAGAAGCACTAAATGTATTATATAGTGTAATCTAGTATGATGTATTATCATAAGTTTAGCGTAGAATTAGGCCAGTAGTTATAGTATGAAGAAAGCCATAATTTACCTCTGTGCTTATATAAGTAAAGTCTTTTTTTTTATTTGTTTTTTTTTTACTAAGTTTACTGATATGAAACGGAAACCTCCAATCCCTTTCCGTTTCACCAGCAACCTAATGACCTACTCGTCTGAACTAGTTTCGAACCTAAAATGTAAAAATGTCATATGTAAAAATGTTATATATAAGTCGAGCGGGAAAACTTTGCTGTAATGGCCGCTTAAATTGCATCATCCATTTACATACGAAAACACGCTATAATTAGACAGGTTTGATAAAGTTATAGCGGAGAAATGCTCATAATTTATTATAAAAAGTTTTATTAATTTTCCGTCAATTCTTAATTATATTCGCTATTGTATTCGTATGTGGATGGATATATATATATATATTTAAGTTTAAATAAAGATCCTGTAAAACATTTTATTTAAATTATATTTAACGGTTTTCTGATTTAATGTTTTACATATATAATTGAAACTAAAGTATTTTCTTTAAATTTGCTTTTTTTTTAATTATAGACAAATAATATTGTAAAAACAAATATGTTAAAAGTTATTTGTTTCGGTAAAATAAAAATCATCCGTTTGTAATTAAAAATGAGAATTTTGTGTAAACAAGATATCAATTAGTGACTGCACCCTGGATAAAAAGTAAAATCTAGTTTACTGATTGATTTTTGTTTGCAACAAAAGACTTTATCATTAAATCAGAATACCGTTCCTTCTGCTAAGCTTTAACATTCTTTAACACCTAAAAAGGAATTTAATTAATGAAACTGAATCAAATTATATAATTTATATATTTTAATAATTTTAAGTAATTAAATGTAACACCTCGGAGACGTTATCTGTTGTAGAAATTGGATTATATTATTTTGTTTAATTAAAAGTCAATTGGTCCCGAGGCTAATGAAATTCCAAAAAGGTGTTAAAGTTTAGTCAAAATGTATAAATAGGGCTTATTTTAAGCGGGAAGATATATTCCATCTTGCTTTTTAAGAGCTATTACTATCCAAGTCAAAATTGTTTAATTTTACCATGTCTGGCTAAAGTCAGGCAAGAATTGCTGCAATTCCTGTGATAGAACGCCGAGTTCAATCCATCAAATGCCGAAGCAACAACCACACCAAATAAAAGATGTCATAAGCCGCTAAAAAAATTGCCTTCATTCCAACACCATTTTAAATCATCTCGCAACTAAATAAGAACATGCCATAAGCCGCCAAAGAACTCACCTTCGTTCCAGCTTGAATATCTCCAGTTCAGCTATAGGAGAACTGTTTTAATATTATTTAAAATCGCAGAGCTCTGTGTGAATTTCAACAACAATCATTATTTCTTCAAAATCAGGTTAGCTAACCATATTATTGTAATTTCTTTCTAAATTATTTTCCAAATAATATTGTAAATTCTCTAAAATGAAATACTTTTGCAAACTTCTTTATTAATTCAATATTGTAAACTCTGTCTAAATCGTATTTGAAATCTATAAATGAAATATTTTTGCTAAATTTCTTTGTTAATTAATATTTTGCTATATAATTTAATCACTGCAGTTATATTTTGCTTTTCTTTTGCTTATTTTTAATTATTGTTAATTATGCCTATGTTTCGAAACAGCGTGCATTTAATTACCAATATGTTTTTTTAAAAAGATATCATTTAAAATCTCCGTATTATTATTTATATAGCGTCATTTAGTGCGCTGTTTCGAAACCCAAATTCATATTTTTGTCATTTAGTAAATTAATTAATATAAATAAAAAATGTGGCTTTTCAACCTTTATTTTGTTACTAAAGAATAAACTTGCCTGGAGTGCAATCATAAGTATATTTTTTTAGTTAAGTATTCGTAAGTCCCCTATTAAATATACTTTCCGCCCTTTTAAAAGTTGAGTAGTTATAGTTAACTAAAGAGATTGAACGGGATAAAGTAAAGTTTGTAGCTATATATTCCTGTCAGTAGCATATCGTATTTCTCATGCTACAGAAGAGTTGGCTCTTTTGATCAAGCTGATGATCTAGTGTTCATTTAATATATGATCTTTAATTTATAATATCCTTAGGCTTGGCGGATGTGGGATTTATTAATATTTTCTCATTGTGCTGTTCTTTTTGATATATATATAAGATGGAGCCACGGCGTTGCCAGCACATCTTCTCTTATGGGTAGTGCAGTAGCGAAGTCTGAGCTACGGGCCAGCTTAGCACGTAAGTCCCACGCCTCTGAACCAAATAAAGGTTCCCCATTAGCAGCATGATGACCGGTTATTGGGTAAACCGTTGTTTATCACAAAAACCCTAAAACTATTCTTCCATCCGCAGAGCCACTTTATTATTATACTTTACTTGTGCCTAGCATATTAGTAAAATCGTTATAGCCAACTCTTTCCTCCCTAATATGCAATCTTCGGCATTGAACCGAAGCATTCTTGAAAATCCGTTCGATCTTAAGCTATCTGGGATGCTTTATAAGGCCATAGTTAATATATAAATTGATTTTAGTCAGATGTATTAAGTTTCACTCCAGACTTGGTTTGATTTTACGTAAAAGAGCCACTTGAACTGATTATAAAAGGACATAACAAATAAGTTAATGTAGTGATTAGTTGTATAGCAGGATATTTGGCTCCATTAAATCATAGCCACAAACCTATTTGCCAACATCAATTATTGTTCAAATAGTCTAGAGAATGTTACTTTATAAATGGAATGCCTGTGTGCATTTGCCAACAACAATTGTCAATAAATATATTTTAATTCATCATATATCAGTTTCTGTCTCATTATTAAATCAATCCAATTCACTAATTGCCCATAAGTATTCATTAGTAAAGCCCCTATTATTTAAATATGTAAGATTTTATCCATGGAATGTCTAGTATTTACGTTGTTTATATTTATGTTTAAGTCCATGAGTCTTATTGTTTTTTCCGATTTGCTAGTGGGCCGGATGAAGAATTAAATCTCGTGTGCTACCATTGTTATGTTATCCATCGGGTGTTAGATCTGGTGCTGTCGAATCCAGGCTGGTCCCTGACCTAAATCTTGGGCTTGACTGGGTTTGAAGTACATTTTGTGAGTTCCAGCTCGTGTTAGATGGATAAGCATGTTTTGACTGGCACAGTATGAGATAGTGATCATGTGATGTTTAGTGGTTTAACACCAATCCTGCCTAATAGGATAGTGGTGGATATGGTTTATAAAGAGCCAAAGACACCAAAATGTATGGGCGCTGAATTGAGTTTAGATCCATATGACTATATAAGCTATTGAGCTTGGATTGAAAATATTAATTGTGTTTTCAATTTCATTCTCATAGTTTTGTAGTTAAATAGAGTTAAAAGGTGGGTGCTGGAAGGTTGCATTAGATCCTAAGATCTAGGTGCAGTGCTCTCAGATCCAAGTCTCCTCACTGATGAAGGCCACAAGCCAGAAACTAGTCTGGGGATATTGGATGAGTAGGCACTAGATAGGGATTTTATGCACAAGCCTTCTGGCATCCATTGATTGCTCTTGTTAGCACAAGATGGCACACTACTATATGGAGAATTTTGCTTTGTTTTGAAGAAGAAATTATGTCCATTGTACCTACCATCATAAGTGAATGGTTGGTGTCAGCTTTTCCAAGATCATTGGCAAAGTTTGACATTTCTGAAAATTTCACCAAGATATAAAACAATCCACATCCTACCATCATAATGCAAGCCTGAAGATCAATTCACCCACATATACAAAGTCAATACATTATTCCTGGTAAAATGTTTTTAACTTATCCAAAGCTATAACTGTAACTCAATTATATTTAATATAAATCTTTCACTAGTCTTAACCTGGTAAATCTTATATCTGTGTTGTGTTTATTAATGTTAAATCTGCTGGCTTAATTCTTTAATAACTTTTATATATATATATATATATGCAAATGTATTTACATATACACCTTTACCCCACTTAGCAATTGTCTACTCAGCGATATTTCGCAATAGCGATCATTATCAATTTGTACCCACTACTTCGATGTACAATCGATTATTCGCTATAACAATTGGGAAAAATTAAAAAAAAAATCGGCAGCCATCTTGAATTTTGTGTCACTGATGATGTCAGAGATAGCTATATTAAATTCATTTTACCCAAAAGCAAAAGTATATTATTGTAATATGTATACAGGTAATGACTTTGCTGTAATTGTATACACATATAATATTTTATTCATAAAACCCTTAAAATATCTATAATTACTTTATCTATAATACTGTATACATCATATATAATAAATAACACAGCAAATGTTCATCCACTTTTTCTTTGAAAATATGTATATATGTTCTACAATAATATCAACAAATTAAAAATCCTTTTTCTTTTCAAAACATTATTTTCTTATCTCAATACTGAACATATACAGTATATATATATATATAATACAAAAACTCCAACATTTCAACATTGATTTATAATTAAATAATGTAAAAGAAAGAGGAATAAAATATAGCAGTGGGAGAGAAATATCCTTGAAAATGACTGTATGAAGATAAACAGTTGAAATGGAGTTTTGTATTAAATAAATACTGTATATACAGTATATATATATATATATATAAACAAAAATGCAAGTTAAAAAACTTGCTAATGCTTGTATTTATGTCCACAGATGGCGTTCTACCAAAAACGCCGATCAAGTGTATGTTTTGTTTACATAAACGTCAGAGTAGTTAGTATTCACTATCTATAACTATAATTCCACTTTCAGATCATGATTTCAAGCTATTTGCTATCGTCAGTGAAAGACAGGAATAAAGAAACTAGATCTAAATACAAACTCTGAGAGCAAACCAGATAGCTATATGGGTCTGATCTCAGTTCAGCATCACCACATAGTAGAAGCCTCTGCAATCTATATCATTGCAAGAAAGACCTCAAAGGTACGTTTATGATAAACAAAAATGCAAGTTAAAAAACTTGCTAACGCTTGTATTTATGTCCACAGATGGCGTTCTACCAAAAACGCCGATCAAGCATATGTTTTGTTTACATAAACGTCAGAGTAGTTAGTATGCTGAGTTTGAAGACATTACGTGTCTAAAAAATTCACGCTTGCAAGCTGAATAAAAATTGTTTCATAAACGCTCAGAGTTTGTATTTAGATCTAGTTTCTTTATTCCTGTCTTTCACTGACGATAGCAAATAGCTTGAAATCATGATCTGAAAGTGGAATTATAGTTAGAGATAGTGAATACTAACTACTCTGACGTTTATGTAAACAAAGCATACGCTTGATCGGCGTTTTTGGTAGAACGCCATCTGTGGACATATATATATATATATGTTCAGTATTGAGATAAGAAAATAAAGTTTTTGAAAAGAAAAAGGAGGATTTTTAATTTGTTGATAATACTGTATACAAATACTCCAATATATAAATACAGTACAAGACAAATAAAATACCATCATCACAAACTTTCAGGAAAACACTAAATATGAATATTAAACTGTGTGTGTTTCTTAAATATGATATATTATTTTTAGAACACGTGGATAATTATGTAAAAATAGTTATTGATTTTGTAACTTCATTAATAAACATGTTGTTTACACTCAAGATATTTCAAATCAAAAGAAAAACAACATTTTAAAACGATGTCGAATTGGAAAAGTTTAAAAAAAAACAATTGCATTTAATTAAAAATCTTTCTACTCGAATGGGGGCGGGGCATTATTACATGATTAAAAATATACAGTAAGAAAAATAAACCTACCTGTCTGTTTTAGAAAATTAGAAGTTAGATTTTTTATTTTGAAAATAAGTTGATTTTTTTTTCTATATGTTCAATTAAATAATTAATAATTAAACATTGTTCTTTAATTTGAATAATTTCACATAAGTAATAAAATAAATGTATAGTAGTAATATATACTGTAATACAATTTTTTAAAAAAAGCACTTCAGTATAGATTTTTTTTCCATTACGATGAAAAACTTCCATGGAATAATATAAAAACTTTTAAATTCAAATTTAGTTTCATTGCTGTTCTGTACTTTTTAAAGTGAAAATATACATTTTTTTCCTAGTGATATAAAACTTTTCTTTTTAGATACCATATTTAGTCATCATTGTCATAAAAAAATCAAGAAAATCTTTGTGTTTGGAAATCAATGTGGATATTTTACGTCACTGGAACTAACTAATTTTTTTTCCATAGACTTCC
Source organism: Epiperipatus broadwayi (assembly GCA_028023455.1). Classification (NCBI taxonomy): domain Eukaryota; kingdom Metazoa; phylum Onychophora; class Udeonychophora; order Euonychophora; family Peripatidae; genus Epiperipatus; species Epiperipatus broadwayi. Next base: position 258,127 of record JAQFVV010006784.1, read on the forward strand.
ATTATAATTACATATTTGTCTACGATATTCTTGCTTAATGATGAGTTTTGGGGGACCAATTGCCATCACTAAGTGGGATAAAGGTGTATTACCTTGAGTGATGGAGGGAGAATTTCAATTCATTAAATGGGTTTAATTAAGTTTTCCCTACACTCAAAATCCCAAGGGATGGAACACATACAGAGAATATGCCAAATTTAAAACTTTTAAATGTAAAAAGTAATAACAAGCTGTTTATAAATTGTTTTATAAAGTTTCTCTTCTTACCCACATCATGTCAAGAAAGTTCTTTCAATTTTTAGAATCATATACAGAGTCAATGAATCAATGAACGATTGTGAAAGTATTTTAGTCAATTAAGCCTAGATTATTTTGTTATTATATTTCACTATATATATTTGTGTAACTTAATCTTAGTGTTAGAAATAATATTATTAAAATACTCATAATAAAATATATTTTTATTTAAATTGTTACTTCACAAACCACTAAATTAATAATGTTTGATAAAATAAATGATTCTCTGTAAGAAACTATTGTAAATGCGGTCCTATCAATAATCCCCTATTGTATTATGTAAAAGTAACATTAACAATGTACTTTAGATATATACATTGCATTTCTCATCAATGCAATATAATATTTATATAAAGTCAAACTGCAATTTACATATAAGCTATAAAGTAATGAATTGTGCTATTACTTTATTCCAGGTGTAAATAATTATTCCCCAAACCAAATATTATTTGATTATATATTTAAATATAAGATTTAAAAGTAGTTACTGTAGAGAAATTTTTTTTATTATCAAATGAATTACATGTGGGTAACCAGGGATGTTCATGATATATATATATATGGCTAAGCCTACTAATATATGGAGTATCTGAATTAAGTTCAGGCCCATATGATTTTTTCAGTTGGAGAGCTGACTTTAAAGACATGTAGATGTCTAAAAGTTTCAGATCTTCTTCTAATAATTAACTTTTAGATAAATGCTTTGCTTGAGTTGGTTTTTTAAATCTAATGTCCCAACTCCTCACTGAAGAGACCCATAGGTCGAAACCGGTCTGGGGATGGGGACAATCCAAGATAAAAATGATATGAATGTCTTCTCTTGTAGTAGCATTTATCATAAATAAAATAAAAAGCTTGTTTAGAGCTATTAGCATGCTCTTAATTATATATATATATATATATATATATATATATATATATATATATATATATATAT